>VBRH01000170.1:2472-16453 GCA_014578085.1 Cardamine resedifolia | reverse complement strand
TTTTTTTTTTTTTTTTGGTGACACAAAATGAAACTGCATGTGGAGATTCTTCTTCAATCTTTCTCATTTCGTCTCTGTAAATTGAGGATTTACAATTAATTTGAAGGCACAATGATGAATGAATATGGATTGTCTTTCTCCCTCTCTTGCTCACTTCTGTTCCTTTCTGACTTTTGTGCAAATTTCCAACTACCGTACTTATGTCAGATGTGGTCCTCTTTGTCCACTTGTATGTTTTTTTTTGTACGTAATTAAACACAAGTCAAGTTACTCGAAATCCCATTATGTTGCCATTTAATGATCTATGATTTTATTAAATTATATAAGACTTATGTGTCTTTATTTCATAATTTGGGTTTCACTGGAGTAAGGTCGTACCGAGCCTAAATCAACTGTTTCTATTATTTGCCATTACAGGGTTTCTGATTACAAGCTTGCGCCGTTCCCATTACACAAGACACTATGTTACTTACTGTTATCTCTTGTAGTAGTCTTCCTAAATGGTTTGTCTTGTTTCGGCCACGAGAACATGTTAGTGTTCTTGAAACTTCTCAATATTGAACTGTGAGTCTGTGACCCTTGTTTTAACAAACCAGATGAGGAGATTACTAAACACTGAGAAGTTCATCTTCAAGGCGGGAAGTCTTGAAGTAGTTTTTTTCTTTTTTTCTTTTTTCGCCAAGAAGTCTTGAAGTAGTTAAGAATAAGGTATTGCCATCAAGAGTATATCTTCTATTGATTCCTTCATATTGGAAGAAAGAATATGTCTTAGCTTTATGTTTTAGGCTGGATTGAATGTTTTAGTGACTGTGGAAGTTTGGAACCCGAGGGGATTGTGGCAATACCAAATTCTGAAGAAAGATCTTTCATCATTTACCACATAGGCAGGCTTAATCTACTTACATTGAGAGATAAGCAATCTTTTCCATCTTTGTGCCACCATCCTTCTATATATGTCTCAAAACTCTTGGTAACAAAAAACAGTTTGGGATACCTTATTCAAGCTGGTCAGTGGTTATAATAGTAGCTTTGTGTCTCGTGGTGGCGTTCATTGTTCCTCGGTTTCTACCATCGATGGTAGCCACGGAAAGGATCCGCTCTACCATCGATGTTTCGGATATCCGCTCTTCTTATAAAAAATCAAAGTGTCCTTTCTTCGCATCGCAGCCACGGAAAGGATCCGTGAGGTCATACATGTTTCTTCTTGCTATATAACTTGTCCATTTCTATTTATCATTTTCATCATCTCTCTAGTGTTCTTTTGATCTTAGTGTTAGGTTTAGGGGAAATTTACAGTATTAGTACAAATTGACAAAGTTCTAGGTATCTAAATTATTCTTTTGGATTCACTTTAAATCAGTTTCTTTGTTGTTCATTTACTCCATTTAGTCTGAATCAGTTCTTGCACAATCCAACATTGTCTTTCTTCTTTTGTTTCTTTGTCACTGGAGACTTTTCTACCCAATAGCGTGAGAGAGAAAAAAGTGCAAATTAGGCTGTGACATGGACTATCAAACGTTGTTATCTTTTTTTCCCTTTATATATCTAAGAAATACTATCAAATTAGGCTGCGACTTGGAATATGTGCATGAGAAAAATGTTTTCCCCTCTAATTTTAGAAAGATATATGAATTAAAAACTTCAATAAACAAATCTTATGTTGAACAAAAAAAAAAAACTTATGAAATACTTAACAAAATTTTGATTTATTTGTTTTTTAAGATAATACAAAAATTCATTAAATATTTCAATGTATGTAAGTCCGAACTTGCAATCTTTATGTAGCATAATTCCCTCATAATTATACGCTACTTAAGTTAAAGATGAGTTGTTAAAATCAGATGTGACTTGTGTATAAATACTCTGGGACCTGTTATATCTTTCGTTCACTCCAAGAGAGCATCTTAAGTTGCTAAAGAAAACGACGCCAATGGTGGAGAAGTCAAAGGTCTGTGTTACTGGTTCAGGAGGGTTTATTGCTTCATGGCTCGTCAAGTTTCTTCTCTCTCGTGGCTACACTGTCCATGGAACCGTTCGAGATCCTTGTAAGTGGGATAACAGAGAAAACAAATCATATCCTTTTAGTTTACTTTGTCATACTTCTAAAGGTTCTCTGTTTCAGAAAGTTGCATGCATTGATTCATTGTTCTCAGGTGATGAAAAGAATAACCATTTGAGGAAGCTAGATAATGCTGCAAAGAATCTGAAACTTTTCAAGGCAGATTTGTTTGATTATGATGGTCTTTCTTCAGCCATTTCTGGCTGCTCTGGCGTTTTCCATATCGCTTCTCCTGTGCCTTTTGAAGGAGTTCCTCTCACAGAGGCAAGTGCTTAGCAAACATTGCTTCTTCTATGGTTTTTTTTTTTTTTGTTTTCCTTTAGTTAGTTCATTACTGAAAAACTCAGCATTAAATTTAAAACATTCAGGCAGAACTGATTAAACCAGCTCTCATTGGCACCAAGAATGTTCTAGAAGCATGCACTGAGGCTAAAGTGAAGAAAGTTGTGGTTGTATCATCAATTGCTGCAGTTGTTTACAATCCAAAATGGCCTAAAGATGTTGCTAACAACGAGAATTGTTGGTCAGACACTCAATATCTTTACTCACTTGAGGTAATATTGTATCTTTGAAGCTAGCATGTTGGTCAGATGACTCTGTTTTTATATATATATCTAAACCAAAGACAGTAACATATTTAGTATGTTTTCTGTGATGCAAAATCTGAGTCTCTCAGGGTTATTGGCGTTATTACTATCTTGCCAAAACATTAATGGAACGTGAAGCTCTAGAGTGGAGCAAGAGAAGCTTAGCTGATGTAGTTACGCTCTGTCCATCTGTCACAATAGGCCCTAGGCTTCAGTCCACGCTTAACTCTAGTAGCTTGGGACTACTCAAATTTATAAAAGGTGGTGTAATGTGTGTTTTCTCATATACCTCTCTATATATATGTTACATATATTGGTTAAGTGATTGAAAGTTTGATGAATTGGTTTGTCTCAGGCGGAATAAAGTCCCTGTTGAGCGATCAACTGTATCTTGTGGATGTGCGTGATGTTGCGGATGCGCTTTTGTTGGTTTATGAAAATCCAAAAGCAAAAGGAAGATTCATATGCAATTGTCATTCACTTCACATTAATTCTCTGATGGAGAAGCTGAAAAATATGTATCCTAAACGCAGCTTTCCTGAAAAGTAAGAGTAGAATGTGAATCAAACCAACGGTTCCGTTCAAACTTTGAGATTCTCGTCGTCTAATTGTGATGAAATGTGTAAAATGGCAGTTTCACGGAGGGAAAAGACAAGGAGGTGAACGAAGTGAGGCCTCTAAGCTCAGAGAAGTTGCAGAATTTGGAGTGGAAGTTTAGGCCATTAGAGGAAACCATTGATGATTCTGTGGTGAGCTTTGAAGTAGCTGGTGATCTTCCAAAGCCTTAGCTTACTCACAGAAACTGTTTCTTCACTTTGTTATATTACTCTTGAAAATAAAGTTATTCCATGAAATGGTTTTGGTAAAATCGTTTCATTCTCAAATCAACTATTTATCATATTGTTGTTCTTCTTTGGAAAAAATATATATATAAATTTTTTGCTTTCACTTACACATGATGGAACATTTCAGTTTCTCACGGTTTCTTTATCCCAAAACAAATGTGGTTTCAAAATCTGTCTGAGATACTTAGAAGCACCCAAACCGTTGTCAGAGATGAAATGAATCAAAAGCTTGGAAGTAACAGATGAAGAAATACGGAAAGCTCTTTTCTCCATAGGACCAACTCGTGCTCCTGGGCCTGATGGTTTTAATGGTTCTTTCTATCAACAACATTGGGATACCGTCGGCCCGGCCATTACTACTGAGGTTCGAAATTTTTTTGAAACAGGGATTTTTGCGCCAGAATGGAACCACACAAATCTTTGTTTAATCCCGAAGAATGGAAACCCAACAACCATGAAAGACTTCCAACCGATTGGACTCTGCAATGTGGCTTACAAAATTATTTCAAAGATTTTGGTTCACCGCCTAAAGCAAGTCTTACATCATGTCGTCTCCGAAAATCAATCAGCATCACGGATAATGTTCTCATTGCTCACGAAGTCCTACATTCCTTACGGGTACGAACTCGATGCTCGAATTCCTACATGGTAGTCAAAACTGATATCAGCAAAGCCTATGATCGTATAGAGTGGGATTTCCTAGAAGGAGTTCTAACGAAAAAAGGTTTCGACCCACGGTGGATTACATGGATTATACGTACGGTGTCTTTCTCCGTTCTAATTAACGGAAGACCATATGGTAATTTCGGAGCAACAAGAGGGATTCGTCAAGGGGACCCACTATTACCATATCTTTTTATCCTCTGTGTTGATGTTCTAAGCTCTTTAATCTCTACTTCCCAACGAGAAGGACGCCTTAAAAGAATACATCTTAGTAACGGAGGACCATCCATATCACATTTGCTTTTTGCTGACGATTCCCTATTCTTCCTCAAAGCTGACCACCGTAACTCTTCTCAACTACTCCATATTTTCAAAGAATACGAAAAGGCCTCCGGACAACGGATAAATATGGATAAGTCTTCCATTACTTTTGGTAGCCATGTATATCAACATACACGGGATAGTATTATGCAACTCCTGCAAATACCCAATGTTGGAGGTGGAGGAAAATATCTTGGCTTGCCAGAACAATAAGGACCGGGTCCAAAGCAAAATAAATGGTTGGCAAACTCGTTTCCTTACAACTGCTGGAATAGAAACTTTAATCAAAGATGTTGATTTCGCTATGTCTGTATACTCTATGAACGTCTTTCAACTACCGATAGAGTTATGTTCAGAAATAAATAGCATGATAGCTAGATTTTGGTGGGGAACAACGCCGGAAAATAGGAAACTTTCATGGGTTTCTTGGAAGAAAATGACAATCTCTAAGAAGAGTGGTGGTTTAGGCTTTAGAGATCTACATTTATTCAACCAAGCTCTCTTGGCAAACCAAGTATGGAAAATTCTTCAACGGCCGGGAAGTCTTATTCATAAAATCTTGAAAGCCCGTTACTTCCGTGATAGTAATCTCTTAAACGCTAATAGAGGCACTAAACCCTCCTATGGTTGGAATTATTTACGGTTTGGAGTGGAACTACTAATGAAAGGCATACAGTTCTCTATTGGTAATGGTCATTCCACTTCCCTTGGTAATGATCCATGGATGCCTACAATACCTCCACGAGCGCCTCTTCTTCTACCAATAACAGATCCAACATGGCACGTTAAAGATATTATTGATCCGGTATTTGGGCACTGGGATACACCTAAACTGAGACAATTGATAGATCAGGCCGACCATTATATTATCAATAAAATCTATTTACCGGATCAGTCGGTAGAAGATACAGTCATTTGGGCGCATACAAGGGATGGAAGATACTCTGTCAAATCTGGATATTGGTTAGCTTCATCAACCGCCAATAACGCAGAAGAATTGCAACCTCCACTTGGAGCACATCCGGACATTGCAAAAGATATATGGAATTTGGATATTGCTCCAAAGCTACGTCATTTCTTGTGGCGAACTACCTCTCGAGTTTTAGCAACTGCGGAGAACTTACGGCATCGAAACATCAGAGTAAATGAATTTTGTAGCCGATGTATTATAGAACGTGAAACATCAAATCATGTTCTTTTTTCATGTCCCCATGCTGGAGCGGTTTGGCGAGCCTCATGTACTCAGTTTAGTAATACGGATATATCTATTGAAGATAATATACGATATTACTTGCAATTATATAAGGATACATCAGTCGCGAAACATACCCGATACCTTCTGTTTTGGATTATGTGGCGATTATTAAAAAAACCGGAATAATATGTTGTTCAATCATAAGGCGGATACTGAGGTTGATACTATACAAAAAGTCATTGATGATACCAAAGAATGGCTGGATTGTGAGGATATTGATGCGGCACCTCAACCAACTGGACAGATTATAACACACGGATGAAATGAAAAGTGGTCCAAACCAACACCTGGTTGGGTTAAGTGTAATTTTGATGCATCTCATCATGAAGGAAATCAACCTTCTGGACTAGGTTGGATAATAAGAAGTAGTGATGGAAATTTTCTCCATAGTGGAATGGATAAATTTCAATGAAGACATACCATACCATTGAGGAAGCGGAAAGCTCAGCATTGATACGTGCGTTACAAGCGGCATGAGGATTAGGCTATCACTAAGTAGAATTCGAAGAAGATTGTTTTAATCTTTTTAAGAATATTAATACTTTCTCCAAGAATATTGGGCTGCAACATTACTTGCAAGAAATCCAACTATGACTATTACATTTCGAATCAATAAGATTCAATCTTCGACCACGAAAATAAAATATATGTGCAAATCAATTAGTTAGAAAATTTTTATTATCCAATGAATTTTAAGCTCATTTTTATCTGAATTTTCTATCTCCATATGTAAATTGTGATTATGTTTTTCTCATTAATAAAGCAATTAGAAGGAAAAAAAAAACAACAAATGTGGTTTTTATTGGATTTGAATCCAACCACTAGAGACACTGAAGTGTCCGAATCGTACGTAAGTCTGCGGCAAAATAAACACCAATTTAATTATGTCGTTGTAGCTTTGAAGTCTAGTAGATATAAATTTAAATATTTTTATTTTTTTTCGGTAAAATAAATTTAAATATTTGTCGTTATTAGTTTATTTTTAGTGTTTTACTACTTCGTGAAATCGTGAGTAGAATTTATATGTATGTCTTTAAAATTTCCAGTTTCTAGTTTCCATTTTTTCCCCTCTTTTATTTTTTTTATTTCAAGTGTAATAATCAACAAAGTAAAATTGATATTCCATTTATTTTATAATATAAAATATTTTAAAATTTTTATTGTGTTTCGAAATATTAGATGTTATTATATTTTTATTTAATATTATATGATTATATAGATTAGTTTTTATGATTGATTAAATTATTTTTATTATATATTAAATAATATCTTTTAAAAGAAAATTAACTTTTAATATATACTCCCTCCGTATTCAGAAAGATTGATTTTCTGAGTAATTCACACATATTAAGAAATAATCAATACTGAGTAATAAATACATTCTCTTTCTATTTTAACCACTTTTCAATATCTATAAACCAATAAGAATTCAACAATTTAAACATCTTCATTTAATACTTTTGAAAGTTGACAATTTACTAACATTAATTACTAATAATGTATTTAAAAATCTAGAAAATAAAATTTTTAGAAAAAAAAAATCTAGAAAATCAATTTATTTGAACAGAGGGAGTATGCTTTTAGCCAAAACATATTTTTATAAGTATTATGAAAGAGGAATATTTTGTTTTTTGTCCCTTGGGACCAAAATACTACTATTTCACATTTGTGTAACGTTACTACAACGGATAGATTTGATATCAGACAACACACAAATCGATGATTACAACGTTAATTACAAAATTAGAGTATAAATAAATGGGTCCCACGTCATTTACAGTGGCCAAAAACAAAAGTATCTCTCTCTCTTCAACAAATCACGCACCATCATCATCATCATCATCTTCATCGTCAATGTCATCACCAACTTCTTCATCATCACCATCAATGGAATTCCCCTAACCAAACCTCCTTTTTCCCCTAAAATTCGATTCTTCTTTCCTCCTTCCATTCATTTTCTAGGTTTTTTTTTTGCTTAAATTTTTTCTCCAGATTTTAGAATTTTACCGTGTAGCTTCGTCTTTTGTTTATAATTTTTTGTGATCCTTGAGTACAGAAACCCTAATTTCACTCACCGACTTCATCCTCTGTCTGGCCCATACTAAATAAAACCCACACTGCTTTTGCTTTTCTTTTTCCCCGGGAAATTTGATCTCTTTTCCCACTTTCGTCATTATTAGTAGGGAATGATCTTTTAGGTTTTTGTTTTCCCCAATCTCACTTTTCTCACTTCTTCGCCATCTCATCTTCACAGAACCGAGTAAACCCTAGAATCTCCTCTTCTAATTCGATTGATTCTAGCGGTTTCATTGGCCTTAATCATTGCAATTATCTCTAGGGTTTACTCGGTAACCTTTATCATCACTTAGACTTGATCCTTTTGTCTATGATTCATTCTCTTTGTTTGGGATAAAGTTTCCATTTTTTTTCCTTTTTCTCTTTCTCACTCACTTGTAATCATGGCTTATCAATCGGTTCCGGGCTCTGGATTTCACTACTTGAATTCTCCGTTCGGTGATACAACCTTCACAAAGGTATTCGTCGGTGGCCTTGCTTGGGAGACTCAAAGTGAAACCCTTCGTCGGCATTTTGAACAGTACGGTGAAATCCTTGAAGCTGTCGTCATTACCGATAAAAACACTGGCCGATCCAAAGGATACGGTTTTGTGAGTCCCCTGCTCTTGTTCATTCTCTGTTGTCAACTTTCTTATTACTGCTCTGGAATGTATCATAGAGATGCTATATGTTACTTTACAATTAAAAAAAAATCACGGTTTTTGTTGATCACTGTCATTAGATTTATAAGTAATGGCATCACCAAAGTTTTGGTGTAAACTCTGTTTTTTTTTTGTGAATGCCTTTTAGTTTGATTTTTTTTTTTTTTTTTCAAAGTCTTTAGAACTGACTCAGTGCTCTGTTTCTGTTTCATATGGAGGATGTATAGGTGACTTTCCGAGATCCAGAAGCTGCTAGGAGAGCTTGTGTTGACCCAACTCCCGTTATAGATGGTAGACGTGCAAACTGTAATCTTGCTTCCCTTGGGAGACCTCGGCCTCCATTGCCCTATGCATTGATACCTAATATGCCTGGTCAGTCTTGCTGCAATACTCATCGTCCATTGCCATTTATCTTACTGAGAATGGCTTACTTTGGTCTACTGTTCTATGTTGTTGTAGAATACTAGTAATTTAGCGAATTGGTGGGGTTTTTTCTTGGTTAGGACGCTTAAGACCTGCTTCGCCGTACATTGGAAATGTGCAGGGTCCTCGTGGTTCACTTATTGGAAATTATCCGTATCAGCAACCACTTCCATATAACTACCAGCAAGGAGTTGTCTATCCTTATGGGTGAGTCATGCAATTCTGATCTCACACAATACACTGAATGATTAATGTGTTTCTAATGTTTGTTTTATTTTCTATCATAGGGTAACCGCATATGGACCCGAGTACATGTACTCACAATCACAGGTTTTTAACGGCTATGAACACTTACCGTTATTTCTCATCGGTATTAAATCTCATATAACAGTGCTATATCTTATCCTTCATGGTTTAGGGTTTGTATGGTCCATACATGGGTCAGCAGTACCTTCAGGTCTACGGAGTACCTGGAGCAGTGAATTCGCCAGTTTATCAATACGGGCAATTAAGTCAGACTATTCCCAGCGGCCACGGTTATACAGCAGTTCAAGGTTATTCAGTTCCTGGAAGCCATGTTCTGCAGCTTGGTGGACCCACTGTCAGTGCTATGACCACTTCATCTATGTCTGCTCTTCAAGCTCCATACCCTTCCGGTGCAATTTACTTCTAACGCATCATATTCTTATTCTTTCGCTTATGAGTTAGAGGCATATTCTTATTCTTTCTCTTTTGAATATGTTTGTCAGGTATGCCAGGCCCTGCTCCTGTACAGTCGCGTATGATTGTCCATTCCCCTCAATTTATGCAAAGTAGTGGTTCTGACCAAACAACAAGGTGAGAATCAATCAAAAGCTTTCTTTTTTTTGGGTGTACTAGTGAGGAATTATGCACATTTGGTTTCCTTTCACCGCTTATATGATAGTGATGGTTTCAGTTATTCTTGAAGACTGAAGAGAAAAGGAAGTTAAGTGGTGGCGAAACTGCTACTTGAGGTAGCAGCAGAGAGCTTCCTGTTTTATTAAGTCTTGCACGTTATTTATCTTGCATCCTAAAGGTATGTATTTCTTATTCGGCATTATTTTAAATGCATAAACAGAGGAAGGTCATCATCAGAACGCGTAGATCTTATTAACCTCTGGGTCTTATCGCGGTACAGGTTATATGAAGTAGTCTTGCTCACTGGGAAGTCGCAGAAGGGAAAAAAGAAAGAAAAGGAATTGGAGTTTCAGGGTTTGTGCTTGCGTTTTCTTATCCATCCATCAATGTGTATATCTAAACACAGCCTCAAAAATGCTGCCTGCTCGAGCTCGGGTTGAGTTTGAAAGCACTATAATGGTCTTCCCTCGGAGGGGAACCATTGGTAATAATAAGTTGGTCTATGCATATATATATATATATATAGACACACATACACAAGCATATACATGGTAGAATCAAAATCTGATTCTTTTCTAGTCCTAAAGTCGTAAACCGCTACACTTCCTTTAGGTACAGGAATGTAGCGAGTAACATTGATATATAGCCTTTGTCCCCAAGTCCTGCATTGTAAGTAAAATATGTTCATGATCTGTGCATATTTAGGGTCCTCTTCTTCCTTGTCTGAACACACTGATGAATTGTTATCGGAAGCTTACTTCAAAGTATGGAGTCAGCACTTTTCTCAGAATTTTATTGGAAAAAAAAAGTGATTGTTCAGTAAACAGATTGTTTGATCAATGTGAGGAGTGAATGATCAATTTGGTTCCGCTGATAGATATAAATGATGCTCATATGAATCTGAAAGACTTGATTATCTGTAAAAACAGAGCAAAATTCGTAAGCAACAGGTGTTGGTGAAATCTTTCATTGTTGGAGTGTCTTCTGTCTTTACCTTTTGGATCTTGGAGCTTTGTTCAGCAGCTTCTTCATCTGTAAACTGTATAATACACAAAGGTGGTCATTATGTTACATAAGAAAACTAATCATAGAGGTTATTGTGTGAATAGGACTAGACTTACCTGTCCTGTGACAGTGTATAAACGGTTGTACCAACCGTTTGTTGCCATGCCAATTGCAGAGTACAAATGCTTACGAGCTTCTCCAGGGTTTTGTAAAGTGTAGTCGATGTAATAGAATCCTGATCATAAGAGAATTAAATAGTGTAAACGAAACAAAGTAGATACATCAGAGAGATTCTCACTGAGAAGATTTTTGTTTTTTTACCCTTAGAGGCTTTGCTATCGATTAGCTTTGCAGTCACTCCTGCTGGTTTTTGCCAGCTTCTATCCAATCCACTAACCAGTGTTTCGGCAAAAGCTTCGACCTTTCCAAAAGACTCCATCCTGGTGAAGTCCGGACCAAGTCCAGTGATTGCTATGCTCACTGAGACGATTCATATTCATCACTTACCAGTTAGTTAAAAAAAAAGAAACTAATCCTCCTGATAAGATTACCATTGGAAGTCGAAGCTTCTTGAGGGTAAAAAGCTGTGATTGACTTGAATCCATTAGGTTCTGCTTGCCCAACTTGCCAATCTTTGTGTGAATACAAATCAGATTCACTCATCACAGTCATAAATCATAAGTCTGTAAAACAGAGTTTATTAGATTACCTTGTGGGATTGATATCTCGAATTTGTTCACTTCATCTGTGTACACACGGAAAGAAGTTTCTGATGCATCTGATTTAAAAAAAAAAACAAGGTTTTATTATGCTCTCATATTCTCAAAGAATTAACATCAAAAAGAGCTTTGAATAAACAATACCCGTCTCAGCAAATGCAGGTGAAACGACCAATGGAAAGATAAAAACAGAGGAAGCAATCTGTAACATGACTTCCCTTCTTTTCATCCCAACATGATCTCTAGACCTTTTTAAAACAAAGAATGAGACTTTTTAACAAATTCTGAACAAACCCAGATAAAGAAAAGATGTGAATTTCACTGGGATGTTAATAGAGTTTACGAAATTTGATGTTGTTCCTCTTTGGAGCTGTCTAGAACAGAGGTTGCGGCAGGAATTGATGTACATCTTCTTGAATCTGGCAAGAATTTAGCTCCAAGAGTATGAGTTTTGTATAAGAACGACGACGAATTTGTGAAGTGACAGAGAGAAAGAGATTGAGGACCTGTAATGGTCTTAATATAACGAGATGAAACGCGGGGATTCGAAAAGCTCTGCGGAGAAGAAAACCATGGAGAAATCGCTGCCATGTGTTTCAAGATATGTCCACTTCTGTGTGTTTCACGGAATCTATCTCCCTTTGTTGTTTCAATTTTAATTTTTTTATTCTAAAATAAAGTGTTTAAAATTTCTGTATATAATATATTTTTACTTTGCAGCAAAAAATACCTATAAACTAAAAAAAATATGGTGTTGTATTGAAAAAAAAAAAAAACTAAAAACAAATATGAATTATTTGCAACATTTGTATATATATTAGTGTGTAACACTCTTGAAAACAAAACAAAAAATTGTTGTAGATCATTTTGATAAAATTGCGGGTAAATATTTTTACCATTTAAAACATCAAGAATGATCAATTGATATTGTGATCAAGCAACTGACGGCCACGAAATGGTTAGAAGACGTTGTCTTATAGTTGGTGTGCTTCACTTGTGGCTCTTCACTTGTGGTCCGCCAAAACCAAGCCTTCGCATGCTTCGGATCCACCCTTCGATCCAACCATAACGCATAAATCGCTTCACTCACATGTGTTGTCTGTCACCATAATCCCCGATGCTATTGCTATCCACAACACCAACATCGAACTGAAAATAAACAGCGAGCCCATCGACCTCTCTCCTCTTCTTGTCTTTAAATTATGAAATGGTTTGGGCCATGGCTTCTTCGGATTGTGTCGTGGGCTCATACCCGAGTCCTTCCTTGGCTTTACAAAAAACTTAAAATGGTGTGTTTTCTAAAAATTAACAATAATTTTCCAAAATTCGTCGTAATCATATACTTTATATATTTTCAATGATATGATATTTATAAACCCAATATTTTATTAAAATTAAGTTGAAGTGTGTGTACCAAAACCAAGCATGCAGAAACGATCAGTTAAGTTGTTATGAACCCATTAGATGGATGCCCATTACAGACCCATTTTCTAGAATATTCTCTACTTTTGTATTTCTATATATACTTCATATTATTTATGGAATAATATATAATTAACCTAGAATCACAACACGTTATCAGTACGATACCCTAACCATCTAAGCTAAAAGATAAATTCATGCCGACGTCTCCAAATCCTGACCTCCGACCTCTCCGTTTACAAGCGAGATAAGTTTTATCGTATCATTCCCATTCAACTAAATATAGTTCTCTCGTAATCACCCTGATTGATTCGAGATCTATCAATTATCATTACTTTATTGTTAGTGCTTTATCGTCTTATAACAAAACGATTTATACTTTTATAATTGACGACCATGTTCATACATCTGAATGTTTATATTATCGTGGCATGCTTTATTATGATTTCTAGACTCATGTTTATAATTATTTGTTACCTATGGTTTATTCACTTAGAGAATCATATTCACATCTGATTATGTTTCACTAACTGAAACATATTTTATATTTAATTCCATCTGATTATTTACATGAACTTATTAATCGTCACTTGCTTTATTATTGTGATCTTATGGCTTTATTATTTTATTGTTTTATTGTTTAGTTAATCATAATTGGTTTGAATTGGCTTATGTCCGTGGTCACATGTTTTATTATAAATACTTTTATGAATTTAATATATATGTATTCGTTAGTGTTTTGATCCATAGATCACTAATCTTTTTGACACATGTTTTTCTCTTTTATATGAGATATATAACGACTCAAATTATGTTCTAATTGGTGCCATCTTTGTTGTATCCAATCTCTCGGTCTTCCTTATTAATCGAGATAAGTATTTATACATGATTTAAATTTATCACCTATGCTTTTATCGTAGTAAATAAATTGGCATGTTAATTTAAAATTATGATAAATTATATGATTGATAGAAATTACTAGAATTTAATCATGATATTTGTTTAACCTAAATTTGCACGGATTTTTTGAGATAAATTCTGCATTATTTCAGTCATTAAATTAAAAATTCTCTTACTCGAATTTTG
>VBRH01000169.1:47822-60600 GCA_014578085.1 Cardamine resedifolia | reverse complement strand
AAAAAAAAAAAAAAAAAAAAAACAGAGAAACGTTAATAATCCAACTGAATCAGATCAAAAGACTCCAATTTTATAACAAGCACTGCAATTCTTACCTTTGCGAGCTTCTTCTCTTTACGAGCTTGCCTCTCTCTCTCATCAAACTCTTGGTTCTCTTTCTCAATTAGTCGAATCAGAGTGTCGCATCTTCTTGCAAGTTCCTGACTGGTGCGCGATTTCACAAACCAGTCAAACCTGAACAAAGGTGATGTCCTGAATGCTGCCTTTAGCTCATCCCAGTTCCCATACCCAAGTTTGTGGATCATGCAGATCTGTTTTAACCCACAAAGTTCCCCGACAATCAAACTTCATAATAGAATAGTTCCCCAAAAAAAAAAAAAAGTAAAAGGGAAACGATAAAAAGACGGACCATGAATCTGTCGCATTCTTCATTGTACAGCTTCCCTTTGTTCTGACCATATTGAATCTTCAGTTCCAGCCAAGGGTTTCTGTAGCGATCCAGTTTCTTCCCTATGGCTTTCATGATTTCATCTTTCCTAGAGATTCTTGCCTCTCCTCTCTCAATGTTCTTAATGATTCTATCATAGTCTACAATTTTTGAGTGCAAATGAGGGTATAAGCTCTTTTTTGAGGTTTAAGATTAAGAATTACTTAGCATCTAAAGGTGGTACATACCGTTCAGCTCCTTGTATCGCTCTTTGAATACTTTGGCATATCTTTCAACTTCTTCCTCTGTTTTCCCTTCCATCTCAGAGGCAATGCTTTTTATGTCGTTGCGGCCATACTTCTCACACGCCCTTAGGAAAGTGTTGAAGTCTCTTCTGCTCCATGTTGAGAAACCCTGCAGATTGACAATTAACAATTAAATAAAGCCCAACCAATCATATGTCTAAGACAACTTTAACATCAAACGTTTGCACTTGCCTCCTCCAATAATCGCTCCTTTTCTTCTACTTCTTCAGCAGTTAAGGGATCTCCACCTTCTAACAAAACATTTCTGAATCAGTAATAGGTTCGCTGATAAACATGTTAACAAAACTGGGCACATGCTGAGAAATTGAGCTTGACCTTCTGGTTCTTCAACATCAATTGTGTCTTTCAACTGATTTTTCTGATGTGTTTGCTGAAAAGTGAAGCAAGTTACTTTTATTAGCTAAAAAAAACTCGTTCTTAAGCACAACAAAGCAGTCGCAAGTGTTTCATAACTAGATCACAAAAATTCTTCTCAATTGACAAGCCTTACCATAAGATAGCGCACTTCCTTTTCATACAACTCAGTCAATCTCTGTATGTTAAAGAACTGAAAATCGTGCCTGCAGATGGACAAGGAACATAACTTTTAGGGTCAAAATCCAATCGAGGGAAAAGGCAGTTCACCAGTGCAGAATAGAGAATGTTGAATGTTGAGGTACTCACAACTGTGGCATGCGTGGAATTCTAGGCTCTTTAGGTTTAGCTGGAGCACCTTGCCGCAGTGTTTGCTTAAAATATTCAGATTCAGAGTAGCTGAAGATAAAGGTAGATCAAGAAAAAATGGGTTTTTCTGTTATATAAAGCTTAAGAAGACAGGCAAAATAACAGCACAATGTATAAAGCAGAAATAACATTTACTTGCGCTTTCTCTCACGCTTTGGTGGATCATTCCAGTTGTCGCTCACAATCTTTTTAAAATCAAGCTTGTTCTCATCCTAAAAAATATAAATAGAAAAATATCACTAATTTGATTCAGTAATGGATCATAACTAGGGTATGACATGAAAGCTTAAACCATGTAAAGAAATAAACAAGAATTACCTTATTGTCATCATCAAAATCATAGAAGTCAGCACCTGCAACAAATCCGAAAATAGATTATGCAAACATTACACTATTCAAACAATGTAAGGGGAAAAAAGGTCCATGACATCCTTACTGTCATCCATCTTAAACTGTATTGCATCTTCTGTGAATTTCTTCATCTTGGCATCAAGCTCAGCTGTTGCCTCCTCTCCTTTCGCAATGATTCTATCAATATCTTCGTCTGTGATTGAGCTATCTTTAGAACTGAAGACCATCTCAGCACCATATCTCACCATTTGAAGCAACTCATCCTTATTGACAGCTGCATAGTAAGGATAAAAGATCTTCCTGTCAGAGATGAACCTGTGCATTTAAAAGTCTTGGTATAAGAAACTTACTTTTCTGCTCTGCCAATCTCCCTTGTTGAATTACCAGAGCATCAAGCGCCAACTTCTTGTACGCTCTCTCAATCACTTTCTCCTCAATAGCAGACTGTAAACAACCAACACGTAATTAATTTGAAAACTCTCGACGTTGTTCCTACTTAAAATACACGCGGAAAAGACCAACCTCGGTGCAGAATCGAAACACTTGAACTTCTTTCTTTTGACCAATCCTATGGGCACGATCCTGAGCTTGCAAGTCGACTTGTGGATTCCTGCCAGAATTTGCCAGACTCGTCAAAAGTGAAGAGACTACTCATAAACTACAATGACATGATAAGAGGCCTACCAGTCACTATCATAAAGGATCACAACATCTGCAGTAGCAAGATTGATACCAAGCCCTCCGGCTCTTGTAGATAACAAGAAAACAAATTTCTCACTTCCTGGTTTGTTGTAGGCTTCTATGGAGGCATCTCGTTCATCACCACCAGTATTTCCATCAATACGGCAATATAGATAACCGCGATACATTAAATAATCCTCAAGAATATCCAAAAGTCTTGTCATCTGACATAACAAAAGCAAAGAAAAGAACAAAGCTCAGACTTCAAATAGATAAAGGAAACAAAGAAGATGAACCGTAGGAAACCATTATCTCCAGCTGTTCTGTAACAACATCTACCTGAGAAAATATCAGAACCCTTGAATCACGTTCCTTCAACTTAGGAAGCAATTTATCCAAGAGAACCATCTTACCTACAAATGACAATATAAATATGCTTCAAAAATACATTTCCATGTAATTCTGAAGAGTTTAGTTTGAATACAAGTCTAACCAGCATTTGTTATAAGGTGATCTCCTGTGGTATAAGGGGGACCAGGCTCTGCACCCTGGAAGAGATAAGGGTGATTGCAGCATTTACGCAGTTGCATTGCAATGTTTAGCAAACGTTTGCGTTCTCCACCAGCATTAACCGCTTCGAGATCCTTTTGCAATAAAGCCTTGTAGTATTGTTTTTGCATCTGAGACATGCCAACTTTAAGTATCGTCTCCTTTTTTGGTGGTAAGCCTTTCTCAACATCTGACTTCAGTCTTCGAAGAAGAAATGGTCGAAGAACCTACAAAGATACAGGAAAGCGATTAGCCTAACAACTGAGGGGAAATAAACTCAATAGAAGCAATGAGTACATGCATACCTTGTGAAGTTGTTGAACAACTTCTTGCTGATCATTCTCACCAGAAATTTGAAACCATTCATCAAAAGTCTCTGCTGAACTAAAAATCTCAGGCAGCAGGAAATTGAGAAGAGCCCACAGTTCATGGAGATTATTCTGCATATATGAAGAAGCATGAGTATAGCCCCCTATACAAAATTATCGAAAACAGAGATAATAAGGAAGGTATTAAAAAAGTGCAACGAATCGAAAACAAAATTGAGAGTGCAAACAGACTCGTACAAAGAAGGTTGTTTGAACATACAAATAGAAACTTCACTGTCCAAGTATTCCAGAATAAGATAGAGCAAACACCTGAAGGGGGGTTCCTGTGATAAGAAGCCGATAATTTGTGCTAAAAATTCTCATGGTTTTCGAAAGGAGTGAATTCTCGTTCTTGATTCGATGCGCTTCATCGATAATAATATAACGCCAGCTAAAGCGACGCAGTGCTGTCTTCTCTTTGATGGCCATTTCAAAGCTTGTGACGCAGATATCAAATTTCCCAGCAACTAGCAGGTCTTCTCGAATATGTCTCTGCATAATTCAGCAGACATCTAAGAATCTTGGGGTAAACATTTCCATGAAACTCTGAAATGGCAGACAGCCCGTGACTTACCCTCTCCTCAGGATTACCAAGGAATTTCACAGCGCGTAAGACAGGACAAAACCGGCGAATTTCATTCATCCAATTACCCAGGGTTGATTTTGGAGCAACCACCATGTGAGGACCACTGATTCCCCTGTATTCGTGAAGGTATGCCAACAAAGAAATCGTTTGAAGCGTCTTCCCCAGACCCTATACCACAGGGAAAAAAAATTGGTTAATGATTATCATCAGAGAAAATAGGGATCTGCTTGGACCTAGGGGTCGTCGTTTACCATTTCATCAGCAAGAATTCCATTTATGCCATTCTCATAGAGCCTGATGAGCCAGTTTAAACCAGCTAACTGGTAATCTCTTAACTTTCCTTGAATACCTATAAATTGAGAAAACAAAGGTGAATCCTATCGTATTCCCAGAAAATTTATAAATATACTACCTAGTAACTGTGAAGTCGCAACAATAGTTATATGTTAAGGACCACTAAACGTCACAGAGATGGACGGAGATGTCAATCAAATTGTACTTATGGCTCTCAGACAGACGATCAATATGCAACACATCTAGACTAAAAAGCAAAATACAGGTACTTACAGGAGGGCTGTGTGAGCAACCGTGTGTTTCCAGATCCAGTTAAGCCATCCTCTTCTTCCTTTAGATACTCTTCGTCTTCTTCCTCTTCGGTTACTTTGGAAGCATGACGACCCCTGAAGGTAAAGAGGTCAAACCCAACAAATCAGGGCTATGCTAATCATCGTTATTTTGAGACAAGAAACAATGAATAAACCGAAATTAAAGGAATCAATTGCATCCAACACACCTTCCTTTAGTCTTCTTTTGAGAAGAAGATGGATCACCTTTAGCAAAGTGTGCAAATAACTCAGTTTGTTGCAGAAGATACTTAAGTCTCCCTTTTCCCTTATTGTTCTAAGTACAAGGAATGATTCAGATTCGTCAATACCAAAAATTACGAGAAGTAAAAGCAGCTCAAAACCTGAAATATTAACTTCACACAACTTACCATATCCGCATCTATGGAAGCATTTTGTGAATCCAACATTTCCTGGATCTTCTGCTTCTTCAACTTCTGCATCTCTTTAAGTCTGGCTTTCTCACGTTTGCTGATTTCAGCTTTTTCTTCATCTTCTTCGTCCTGCATATACCATACAACCATAATGAGCAACCATGCGCAGACATTCAATGAACTTACACTCAGCAAAAATTCTCAAGAAAAAAACAGAACCGAAGCCTCAGTCAACTAAAGTAGCGAATGAAGGAAGACTAGAACGCAGGGACACTGAGAATTCGAAATCACAGCATCGAAACGAAATCGGTCTGCATCTACCTCGTAGTCATCTTCTACAGGGGCGGCCTCTTCGTCAGAGACTGGGGATGCGTTGATGGTGGCTATTTCGTCGTCGTCGGAGCCAGAAGAACGAGCAACAGCCTCGAGTTCCTCCTCGTCTTCTTCTTCTTCGTTGCCCTTAACCTGCTCTTCTTCTTCCTCCGAAGAGTAAGCGTCATCGGAATTCGAATTTCTCGCCATGGAAGCAACGAATCAAGGTTTGGCTTTGAGATCGAGGGTTCGCTTGAGAGGAGAAGGAAAGTTAAATTAATCAAAGAAAATAAGAAAAAAGTAAAAACTTAGATACAAGTTGCTAAGTGCAGACCCCGAAACGACCGAAGCTTGGGGATCATTTATGACCATTGATTAAAGTGATTAAAACCTACGGCTACGATGTAACTAGTCGCTTCGTCGAATGGGGAATTACCCGCCAACTGAGCAAGAGGGTTATGGAATATTACCGCTTTGGACTTCATTTGGTAACAAATGGGCCTGTTGGATTTTTGCCCCAACTTATTACCATTCTGAAGCTGCTTGATAAAGGTTCATACAGTTAACTAATTTTTAATCTTTTGTATATTTTGTTTAATCATCTCCCCAAATTGATAAAACTATCTCGGCTTTTATTTATTTGGATTTACGAAAATATGTTAGGTGTAATTATAATTAAGATATGATAGAGATTCATATTTTATTGCTGTTAGGTTTGACTTTTTTTTTTTTTGTCCTTCACTTGTGTCATTCTGTCCTGGTATCAAGATAAAAGTTTTGTGCTTTTGCTAAGACTGAAATAGTTTTATCCATGCTAAGATATTATAATTTATACTTTCGTTTCTTGCAGTTTAATGTTTTTTTGAATAAAGAAAATAAGATGGTGTCATTTACAAGCCACGAGTAGAAAACAAAGTGATACCTAAGAGCATATATATAATTACTGTTTTATGCAAATGATTGGTTAAACCACTCCCTACTTTCATTTATTTTTCTTTTTTCTTTTTATCATCGTCGCCCAATTTCCACACCAACCATCCTGGGGTTGGCCTAACACATTCCCATTTTATCTAGTATCTACATTATCCATACATATAGAAATAGTTTGTCGTTTTTCTTTACTAATCAAACTAGAAATGCAAATTTTTGCTGAGATAAACAATATTTAACCGTGTTTTATGTTGGTTTAAACTTTAAACTGTCGAATATATGATTTTCCGAATGTTTTTCGTTTCTTATCTATTTTGCATGTGATTACTGTTCATTTGTTAATATATATGCCTACTAACAGCTTGAATAGATGATGCCTACTTTAAAATAAAACTACAATATCAAGACTAGTCTAGATATATAAACAACAAAAACGCATGCTAAAAGCAAAGTTTATAGCGATTCATGCTCATTCGTATTTCAAAAAATATATATACACCAATTATATATAAACTTGTTTCTTGGCGTGAGGGTAACCACAAGGTCCACAACCCATCACCGGGACTATATATATACACACAGAGATATCGTAAAATGTAGCACAGTAGCAGCCAATTCATAACTCACCTCTGTCCAACTTAATCCCACACTAATCCACAGTAACTTATATAATCATTTGATGGCGTCTACTGAAAACCCTGACCCAGAAACCGGCAAATCTGAACCGCTTCCGGCGTCCACTACACCACCACCACCGCCACCACCGTCATCAGCCGCTCGTTTCCTAGATTGCCGAAAACTAGACGTCATAACAAGAGTTCTGCTTTTCTCCGCCACTCTGACTGCTCTTATAGTAATGGTGACCAGCGACCAGACCGAGATGACTCAGCTCCCTGGAGTTCCGTCTCCGGCACCTGTCTCCGCCGAGTTTAATGACTCGCCCGCTTTCATGTGCACCTCTTTAATTAATGTTTAATCATAACCAAGACTTGGTCTTTTTAGTTTAAACAATTAATGTTGTTGGCTATTTTATTCATGCAGATACTTCGTGGTGGCCCTTGTGGTAGCTAGTTTCTATGCTATAATCTCAACACTTGTCTCCATCTCTCTACTCTCGAGACCTGAGTTCACTGCAAAGTTCTCCGTTTACCTAACCTCTTTAGACATGGTAACTTGTTTTACAAGAAACTTTGAATCTTCGAGACCAAGTTAAGTTTTTTTTTTAATATGCTTCTGGAAAAATTACATATAAATAGGTGATGCTGGGTATTTTGGCGTCTGCGACGGGAACGGCGGGAGGAGTTGCGTACATAGCGTTGAAAGGAAACGAAGAAATTGGGTGGAACAAGATTTGTAATGTCTACGACAAGTTTTGTCGTTACATCGCAAGTTCGCTTGCCTTATCTCTCTTTGCTTCTCTTCTGCTTCTAGTTTTATCCATTTGCTCCATTTTCAAGAAGACTACGTGAACAAAGTCGTATAAATCCATCATATAATCAATGTAACGTGTGTGTGTGTGTGTTTGTGTCTGATTTGGTTGGTTCACTATGTTATGTAAGCTCGCGTTTCTATATAGGGGTTTGTATAATTTGTATATCCTTTGTTGTTTGGATAAACGAATCTCGTGATTTCACATATATCTGTTTTTAGTCTTGTTACTTACACAAATTCCTCTACCGAACCAATCCTTCGTGGGTTTGAGAGGTTCATAGAGAACTTAAAGGACGAGCATGCAGTGATAGATTTGTTCATGTACCAGAGAATTATTACAGAGAGACATTGATTACAGATCTTCTGTAGCAGAGTAAATTATTTGTTTGTAAATTGCAGACAAGAAAGTAACCTTCACCTATTTCTGGTAAGCTTCTTCTTTGCATCAAAGACAAAAGAAATACAACAGACAGACCTGAATTGTAACGAGCAATCCTGAGGTTTTTCTTGACAAATATTACACCATCTACAGACAACAACAACTAGAACAAGGAGATGTTTTAAGGTTTGACTCTTAATCATTCACAGGCGATTCTGGTCTCAAAACTGCTCAGGCAAATCGCAAACGCTTGAAACGCAGAAATCGGATATCCATAATCCATGGTGAACATGTCCTTCCCAACTTTCCCAAACTGGAGTATGATCCTCTCAGATGGCTGCCCTGTTTCACAATCATTGACCGCCACAAGCTGAAAGTTCTTAACTGACGCCACTGTGACTCGACCATGGAAATTTAAGCACCAACAACGTAGCTGCTCGTGCCAACGTGGAGTCTTGTTGCTCAGCACCAATGGTGGGTCTCTCAGGTTGTTGCCTGAGTTGCTGCAGGATGCACTAATGCTGCGCACCGGTTTTGAATGAGACCTAAAGAAAGGCGATGACCGAGATGGAAAGGAGCTTATGGGTGTTGAAGCTACTCCTCCTCGAGACTCCACATTGCTCATAGGTATTGTATCCATTATGCAACGCATTCTTCTCGGTCCCCTGTTATTATACCCACAAGAGATTGTAAAAATCAGAATGGTCAAAAGACTTCAAAGATTTTTCAATTTCGAATGTCGAAACTTTTTACCGAGAGCCTAAGACGTTTAACTCGTATGAAATGTGCGCAATGGGGTAACTTCCCTGAGGAACTCTAGGTGAAACTTTGATGAGATTAGAAGAGCGGCTCTTCTGCATCTTCGCAGCTCCGGTCTGTGGCAACAGATTACCATCAAAGACCGTGAATTTTGTTCCAAGGAAGTTCGATCTTGCAATAACAACAAAAGAGTTTAGACACTTAGTTAACACTGAAAGAAGTAAGCTGGAAAGATTCATGCTTTTATAGCTTTTCATTTATGTTCAAATTTGATACTTCACCATCTGTCAATATATCAAATCTCATAATCTAATGCTCATAACTCGACTATAAATCATGAATCTAGAACTAGTTTTGTATTCTCTCAGAAAAGTTGAAACTCCAATAACAAACTAGATTGTGGTAGATTATACCTGCAATGCATATCAAACAGATTAACCAGTTTTCATGTGCGTGCACAATTCTAAGGTAAGATATTTTGATATGCATACCTGACTCTTCCCAGATACGCGTTGCTTCTCCTTGACATATCATCAGAACGCAAAGAGATGATGTAATCGGTGCACGTAGCGCGCTTCAGCTTACAAGCAGCAAGAAGAAACTTCCCGTTATCCGTCAAAGCTGACAGAAAATTAAAAGAGGGATTTTTGTTAACAATTCCAATTTTTCTTGACTAAAAACAAAAAACGAACCTGGAAGAAGAACAGAGACGGCTTACAGTTGGTTAACCCGAGATAGAGATGATACGTTTGTGTATTTCGGTTACGTTTTATGAAGCATTGAACCATCGAATCCCTTGGGCCAGGCTGCATCATATTGTAATATACATTCAAAAGTAACAATCCTTCAACTTTTATTTTTGGTTTGTCAACAACAACATCAATCGAATAACAAAATCAAGAAATTGTTTTATCTATCAATCAATTAAGAACACTTAAAACCTCAAATGAGAACATGTGATCAATAATTCCTACACACAATGAGCAGCACAGTTTGGAAGCAACTCTGATAAGGTTTAAAGAAACAAACTTTAAGTTTTAATTCCACCACTTATACTCGGAAAATCAAAATATACAGAGCACCTGTTTGAGGGAGATTGGGAAAGTCAATTTAGAGGATAATTCAGGAACAGCTACGATCTCCTTTGTGAGAATTCTCCACCCACGGCAAACGCCAGCGCAAGCCACCACAATTCGCCGTGACGGCCAATCGCCGCCATCCGCTGTCTCAACTCTCATCAGGATCTCTCTGAGCAGTTCCTCCGGGAGCTCCGACCAACTGAAAGGGTCTGAACCAGGAGTGGTTGAGGCGGTGTCGTGGACCACACGGTGCGGTCTGGACCGCATCTCTTGGATTAGACTTCGGATCGTCATGTGATTCCGGTGAGATCTAAAGGGTTTAAGAGATGAAAGATCATGAAAACATGATCTGGGGTGAGGAATTCTTACGGGAGAATCATTTGGGAGGGGAAGTTGAGGTGAAGAAGAAGTATCTGGTGATCGGTGTTGTTGAGAGACGCGAAGAAGATTCGGACAATAATGGAGGCGTTTTCTTTTTTTTTTCTTTTTTTCTCAAACGCTTTTACCGTTTCTCTAATTTGTATTTCTGAAGAAGAAAAACTAAAGAATTTTATTATTTTCAGTGATTTTTTTCATGTAAACGATCCTATGAATAAGGATGAATTTTTATTTCTTTGGGTCAAATGAATATGGATTTTTTTTTTTTTTTTGCCGTCACAAATGAATATGGATTTGATGATATGATATTAATAATTTCCGTATTTTCCATATAAACTAGATAAATCGTTGGCAAAAAAAAAACACAGATAAGTCCCTTTTCAAAAATCCCTTTATTGCACGAATTTGTAAATATGAAAAAGAAAAAAAAAAACTACGCAAAAAAAAGAGTTTTTGTGTTTTCTATTGAGTTCCAATTTTTTTTTTTTTTTCTTTTTCTTCAGATAACATAGGACTTTAAGTTGATCATGTTGCCACATCTGATACCCTTTTTTTAAATGTTTTTACATCTGATTCTTCATATTAAGTATTACTAACTTATTGCTTCATTCGAATTGTTTGGTAGTTGCAAATGGAACTAGTCTAAGAGTTACTGGATTAAAAAGTCGGGCTTATATCCATATGGTATTCAAAATAGATTGGAACATCTTTCATTTGTGGATTTCAATAGTTGTTGCAGAGTGCTAGCGTCAACCATCGACCAAATATATCACTCCTTTTCTCGACAAGAGAGCAAATCATACATGTTTAATAGTTATTCATAAACTTCGATAACAACGACAAGTTTCGGTGATCAATTCTTGTTTGTTTCGTAAATATGAATTACTAAATTTTCAAAATTATATCATTATAACTATCTTTCTAACTATGCATTGTTGTTATTCGACGTCTGAAATACTAAAATTTCAAAATCTGTAGCATTCTACTGTTTTCTCTTTTATATATACCAATCAAAAGATACTTTTGACTGACCATAATGTGGAAGTCATTAATGTGTCTACACCACCATCATTCGTTACTTCTTCTCCATTTCCTTTTTTTTTTGGCCCTCATAAGAAAACAAACACATATAAAATAAAATAACTAATAATCCAAGTAGCTAATTAAACTATAGATTCGTTCTTTTACATCGTAGATATAGATTCCATGTTTTTTTTTTAATCTGATGGCTTTCTATTTATACTTTGTTGAAGCTGGTAAATATGATGGAAATTTCCCAAATTGTACTCAACACACATTTATATTTATACATGTGTGGCGTCTTAAAAGAAAAGTAACACCTAAGAAAATATAATGTAGATTTAAAACCAAGCAAAAAAATATATAATGTAGATCGGAGGCACACAAGCAGACCACGAGGCATTCAAATTGCCAAATTAAAGGGTCACATGTTTGACCCACTACTATAATTATTTTGCAAATTAATGTTTCAATATCCATGGGACTGGTTCAGTAACATTTTATCAACCAGTTAAGCATCCCAAAACCTTTGAAAACACTATGGTTTTAGAATTGAATTTAAAGCTTTATTCCCTTCGAATAATTCAACTACCTATTTTTTTTTTTGCGTTTCAAGATGAATTTTGATTTCTTGTGTGCCATATTTGTTATTTAGTGGGTCACATTGTCTGTCCATTTAACAATAGGATTTTGAAAGTTTATTATGAAGGCGATTTGCATACCTAAGGAAATAATGAAGATGGTAAATTTCAAAGGTTTTGAAGATGAAAGGAATTTACACGATGAAAAATGGTAAGTTGACACATAAATACAGTGAAACCTCTTTAAATTAATAATCGATAAATTAATTCTTCGGTAAATTAATAATTTTTGCCGATCCCAAATTAATATTTTGATCCAAATATCATTTCTATAAATTAATAAATTCGATAAATTAATAAAAAATTATAAAATACATTAATCCTAATATTATTAATTTATAGAGGTTTTAGTGTATAATGATGAACCTTTATCATGTCGACCCCAAAATGGATACACAAGAATTGGCTTTTGCTCTCTTGTAAGTGCAAAGAACAACAAAGAATAAAAAGAGAAAAAACAAACAAACAAACACCTGGACAAGTTGTATTATCTAATTATTCAAATTGCAAAAGCTATTTTCATGTAATGATGAATAGTACTCTTACATCCAAGAGTTTAATCAAGATCCAAATTTTAGTATAAATATAAATCAGTACATAAAAAAAAGATTAGTTAGTATATGTACATTACAAGGGAATTCTTTTATTTATATTTTATTTTCACCAGAGGATTCATGGAAGTGGAAACCTTATAAAAAATGATCAACTTATATTTTACGAATCACATGAAATAATAACCCATTCCAATGTAGTTCTATAAACCTTACATATTATAAAATTTTTGGGAAATTTGTGAAACTGGTTATCATCCATAAGTATTTTAAAATGTTTTTTTTTTTTT
>VBRH01000169.1:0-45845 GCA_014578085.1 Cardamine resedifolia | reverse complement strand
TTTTTTACAGGTTTCAGGTTAAGAAGAAGCAATTTTTCCGCAACTTCATGACCATTATGCTATTTGGTGCTATTGGTACTCTCATTTCATTTGTTATCATATCACTAGGTATAAAAAACAATCTCAATCAAACTCCCCTAATTTCAAAATCAGTCTCATACATTTTGATGAAATTTCTGGTTCTCTTTTTTTTTTGGCTAGGTGCTAAAACATTTTTCGAGAAAATGAATATCGGAGATCTCACTATTTCGGATTATCTAGGTACCCAGAAAAAGCAAAAAGAAAAAAAAGAAGATATATTTTCGCTTTCTTGTCCATTAAAGTGTCATTACTGTGTAAATCTATTTTGATTTGCAGCCATTGGAGCAATATTCTCTGCTACTGACTCTGTTTGCACCTTGCAAGTAAGATTTTTTTAAGCAACATTCAAAAATATTATTCTGCTACTACATTTGCTAATCAAGATTTTAAATCTAGGTGCTTAATCAAGAAGAGACACCTCTCTTGTACAGTCTTGTCTTTGGAGAAGGTGTAGTGAACGATGCAACCTCGGTTGTGCTCTTCAACGCAATACAAAATTTTGACCTCACACACATCAATTCAACCATAGCTTTGGAGTTTGCTGGAAACTTCTTTTATCTCTTCATCTTGAGCACAGCACTTGGTGTTGCAGTAAGCTTCTTTCTCTCTGCTCCTCAAATTCTAGAATAAGCCGGGAAAGTTCTGACTCATTTTCTTTCAGGCTGGATTGCTCAGTGCTTTCATTATCAAGAAGCTCTATTTCGGAAGGTATGTTATGTTTATCGATAGAGTAATACGCGATTATAATCTTTGTTAGTTGTTTCTTTAATCTTTTCTTGAAAAAACCAGGCATTCTACTGATCGTGAAGTTGCACTTATGATGCTGTTGGCTTACTTATCATATATGTTGGCAGAGGTAAAAAGACAAAACGTTTTTGTTACATTTCTAGCGAAGACAAATGAAAACATGAAACGTTTCTCCTTTGCAGCTATTCCACTTAAGCTCTATCTTGACTGTGTTCTTCTGCGGGATTGTTATGTCTCACTACACATGGCACAATGTTACAGATAAATCAAAGGTCACTACAAAGTATGTTTCTTTCTTAATTCTCCTGATAATTATAGAAATACTCTCTTTTTTTCTTGACTGAAATGTATATATTTTCTTGGCGTAGACACACTTTTGCCGCTTTGTCATTTCTAGCTGAGATTTTTATATTCCTTTACGTTGGAATGGACGCTCTCGATATCGAGAAATGGGATGTTGTACGCAACAGGTGAGACTTTTATAGCATAGTAATTAGTAAAACATTGATGAAAATACAATCTCTTTGTTTGTTTCATCTTCATGGTTCTTGTTTAAACAATTTGAGCAGTCCTGGTCAGTCGATTGGAGTGAGTTCAATACTTCTTGGGCTTATTCTTCTGGGTCGCGCCGCTTTCGTGTTCCCTCTTTCGTTCTTGTCCAATCTAACAAAGTCTTCACCGGATGAGAAAATCGATTGGAAGAAACAAGTAACCATTTGGTGGGCTGGTCTGATGCGTGGTGCAGTGTCAATGGCTCTTGCTTATAATCAGGTATGATCCGTGAACTACAAGAAACAAAATCGACGGGTTTTAACAAGCTTTCACTAATCTCTCTGTTACATCATAGTTTACAACTTCAGGACACACCAAGCTTCTTGGAAACGCTATCATGATCACCAGCACCATCACTGTTGTTCTTTTTAGCACTGTGGTAAGTTTAACAGCTATGCACAAACCGGTTTGTGTCTCAACAGATGCCAAACCGGGTTTAAACGATGTATTAAATCTCTTAACCCTTGTATTTGCAGGTGTTTGGAATGCTAACCAAACCGTTAGTCAAACACTTGCAGCCTTCATCAAAACGGTCCTCCACGACCGCCTTGCAGATCACAGCAGGATCATCTTTCCACGATCCGCTCCTCAATGGCGGTAGTAGCTACATCCAAGAACATGAGTCGTTGCTCAGTAGCCAAGGCCAATCAGATTATAACATTGATCAACCGATCAGCCTTGGAATGTTCTTCAACACTCCTTCCCGAGCCGTTCATCATTACTGGAGGAAATTTGATAACGCGGTTATGCGTCGCATATTTGGCGGTCGAGGCGTATCGCCAATAGTTCCGGGTTCACCGATTGAGACAAGTGTTCGGCAGTGGAGTGAAGAAGTAGAAAACAAGGAGCAAAACGCTGAACCTTGACCGTTTTGACATGGGTAAGATCTTGGACTTTTGATCGCCTTTTTTTGGCGTTTTGGACGCAAACGCAACGTGGACCGGCTCTCTAGTTTCGGTAAATATTGCTTTTTGCAATAGGAAAGCATTTTTGGATGTGATTTGTTTTGTCCGGTTTGATTTTGGTTTGCGGTGTGATTTTTAGAGCCGGTCCAATTTTTTCGTGGTTTGGGTTTTGGGTTTTTGGATTAGCAGTTTTGTTGTAAAATTGTAATTGTCCATGTAAATAGCTTATTTAAAATAGGGACTAATATAGGTGCGACTTGTCACTTGTGTGAATGACTTAAGTTACACTTACACCCCAACGTATACGGTTAACGTCTGCGTTTGGGGAGATACGGCGTTTGCATTTATTTTTGTGTTTTGCAAGAAACTTCTTGACGAATTTGAATCTATCAAATACAAATATTACTCCCTCTGATGAATTTTATTTAATTTCTTTCACAGGATAAAAATTCATTGATATATTATTTAAACTTTTGGGGAATTTATCTTATTTTTATGTTTGCTTGTTAATTTAAATTCATTGTGTTCCCACTGATGACAAAGTGAGTGGGTATCAACCTTATAGTGGTGACATATACAATCTGTCACGCATTAAAAAAAAAAAAAAACCCTGATCAATACATGATGTGAAAACAAAGAAACGTCCTTCACATATTTTTTTTGTTCAGCTTAGACTGTATATAAATTTAATAATTGAGACTTTTTCAGATCCGTATGGCATTAAGAAAATCCGGAAATAAAATAAAGCATGGGACAAGAGAAGAAGGCACCTTTCTTTTTACTTTGCTTTTTGGCCGTCAGGCAGCATATGCATCAACTGATCACACAATCACATGTGCCTATAACCATCTGTCATTTCTGGAATTATGCAATAATGCAATATACTTAACGACTTTAATTCACAAAATAAATACATCACTTGCTTCTTTCAATAAATGAACACGTCTCATGATTAAGATAAAATAATCGTAAGCCGTGGTGTTTTACATGGAAATTTTGTTTCTATTGATTATTAATTTATTAATTTCATGCAGAGAATATTGGTACATAGAAAAATACACGAATATTTTTGAATCCTGAATTTGAGATTAATCAAACGGAAAGGATTGAAGAACAGCAACTTTGGCTTAGTCTAGATATATATAATTAAGTGCCATGTGATCTTATAGTGGCGAAATCCATATGTTTAATTGGAATTGATTATTGTACTAGACAAATTAGTATATGGAGAAATTAGTAGTCTATAACTCAGGTGTTATTTAATGCATGCATATAAACAGTAAACTTGATAATATTTACAAACAAAGAGAGTAAACTGTATAAAGCATATTGACACTTTATTTTTTCAAAAGGTCCTTTAACTTAACAAAGAAAAAAAGCTAGTGCAGAGACGAACAAATATAGTCCTCGTAAACATAGAAACTCCTAAATAATGTATATAAACTTAAGAGAATATATAAATACTTAATAGACACTTAGTTTCTAATTTTTGTTTTTTTTTTTTTGTTGCTGATAAAAACGTTTTCAAATTTATATTTGATATTTTCTGCTATACTCAAAGTCTCAAACAATCGTGCATAAATTCAGTGGTTCACTGGTTCTGATGAAACAAATGTTTTGCGTTTCCGTATTAGTCAATCTGAATTTGTAACAAAATATTCACAATATGAAGTGAACAAAATAAAAATAAACATACAAAAATAGTTTTGGTGGGGGCAATTATAATTAAACTCGTGAAAACAAATACGTACGTACGTGGGTCTAAAATATATATGACCTATAAAGCTGAAACGACAAGAAGCCGGGGCGAGAAACATGAGACGGCGGCGAAGACGACGGAGAGGAGAACTCTGGGAGCTTGAGAAGACGGAGTAGCAGGAGAAGAAGCCGGTGGAGAAGCGGAGGGAGCGAAGGCGGGATCAGGATCGGCGAAAACGTCGTCGTTTTCTGGTTCGGGAAGTGTTGAAGAAGAAGGGATGGTTTGAGTGGATGAGACGGCTGGAGAAGGGAGGAGAGGGGCGATTTCCGGCGAGATCCGTTGGTCAAAGGGAGAGATTGTTGGGGAAGATGGGATTGTGTTTGTCGTCGGCGAAGTGAGAGAAAGTGAAAAGAGAGAGATGAATGTGATGAGTGTTGGGAATATAGATGGAGCCATCTTTTTTTTTTGTTGATGTAATGATGAACAAATCAAAGCTAGTTTCCTTTTGTGTTGTTGTTGTCTTTCTCTCTTTCTCTCTACTGATCAGAGTGCGTTTAGTTTGTGTTGTAATGATACTGTCTCTATAAAATAAACTTTTAGCTTTAATTGTAAAAGAATGAATGTAATTAAAAATGAAAAGTGTCTCACTTTTGTTTTTTAAAAAGTAGTAATTATTTTTGTACTGAAAACTGAAAAAGATGTGTTCGGTGGAAAATAAACATTTTTTTTTGTTAAGATCTTGAAGAAGGCGTAGATCGCGCGATTTAACTTTCTGGTAGAAAATGAGTTCTACATAATTTCGAAATCCTAAGTAAAATCGACTTACTATTTACCTTAAGAATATAGTTTTTTCGATTGAGGCTCGGTAATAGAATACTAACTTATTATGATATATATGTCAAAATCCAATGTAGAAGATTCATTAAAGGTGAGTTACGAAACAAAAATCTAATCTGTTAATCGAAAGTGACTTAATCATGCAAGTTAGAGGAAAATCAGTCTATTGTTGTCGAAGTATAAAGCTTCCCTTTCTGATTTTAACTGTTATTTAGTTTAAGATTTACTACGCAGCGGATTCTATCAAGATGCCAACCACAGTCCAGACTACATATATCATCGTAAATTATATAATCAATTGACTACATATATAATTTTTGAAAATGCGATGCTATTTGTTTCGGGGGACAAAAAAAAAAAAGAGAAGTAAAATGAGCCGAAAATATCACAAGACCCATTAAACTTGGTTATCAATTTATCATGGGCTAAAGAAATACAGCCCACTACTGTAGTGTAAACACATGCTGAGTTTCTTTCTACATTGTATGCCCAAAACAGACGCAATAATTTATTGACCTCTATTTGTTTGGCTAACTTTGAAATATCACTCTAAATGTTGTGACATTTCCAACAGTTTTCTTTGTTCTAAATCTAAAACTTCTCATAACAAGATTTCGAATTCTCTCGAAGATTTGATCAAGTATATAGATCTATCAAAGAAATACATTTCGTCGTTATGACAAAAAAATTTTAAATATAGAGGAAAAAAGTAATGGTTTGCGCCTAATCCCAAACTCTCAAAGCCACCTACCAATTTTTTTGTAGCGTATACAAATGTGAAAAATACCAAAAATTGTGAAAAAGCCGCAAAAGGGGTCGTTGTTTGACGTCTCAATGGCAGCTTCTTCAACTAATGCTCGTCTCACCTACCCTCTCCACGTTGTCTCCAATCCGCGACTCTCACCATCCTCCGTCGCCAACCTCCGTTTTCCCCCCGCCGATTTGTCTCTCCGCTCCAATTCGTCTCTATTCTCCGCTGAATCTTCGTCCCTTCAAACCAGAAGCTTGTCGATTCCGGTAGTGTTTTCCGATCGACGACGCCGTCGAAGCATGGAAGCTACCAATGTCTATGTTAGTGTTTTCTGACTAGTAGTTGGATTTGAAGTTATAGCTGAAAAGACGAAGCTAATTGTTATGTTATGTGATCTTAGGTAGCTTCAAATTCCACGGAAATGGAGATCGGAAGTCAAGAAATTGTGAAGAATCCGAGTTTGATATGTGCTCCAGTGATGGCGGATTCAGTAGACAAGATGGTGATTGAAACGTGCAAAGCCCATGAATTTGGTGCAGATTTGGTTGAAATTAGATTAGATTGGCTTAAGGATTTCAACCCTCTTGAGGATCTAAAAACCATTATTAAGAAATCTCCTCTCCCCACTCTGTTCACTTACAGGTTTGTGTGTTCAAGCTTGCCACTTTTTTAACCTTTGAATTACAGGTTAGTTCTTGTGCTGCAGTATTAGTAATGTTATATTGTTTGTATGATGACTCTTCTCTAGACCAAAATGGGAAGGTGGTCAATATGAAGGTGATGAAAACGAGCGTCTTGATGTGCTTCGGTTGGCCATGGAATTAGGAGCTGATTACATTGATGTTGAACTTCAGGTTAGCATCTTAAAAACTGAAGAATTTTTGGTATTCAGAAGGTGTTTTGATGCTAATTAGTTTCTCCTACTTCTTATTTGTATGTTAAGGTTGCGAATGAGTTCATCAAATCGATTGATGGGAAGAAGCCTGAAAATTTCAGAGTCATTGTTTCATCGCACAACTATCAGAGTACCCCTTCTGTTGAGGATCTCAGTGGCCTTGCTGCAAGAATTCAACAGGCTGGAGCCGATATAGTGAAAATTGCTACTACTGCTGTGGACATTGCAGATGTTGCTCGCATGTTCCATATAACCTCAAATGCTCAAGTAAGTTCCTTGCATTCTAGCATGAAGTAAACTCAAGCGTTTGCTGATATCTGAATATGATCCGCTGCTTTCACTCAAATTTCAGGTTCCCACGATTGGACTTGTTATGGGAGAAAGAGGTCTAATGTCTCGGATTCTTTGTTCGAAATTTGGTGGATATTTGACCTTTGGCACCTTAGAATCTGGAAAAGTTTCTGCGCCAGGTCAACCAACGATCAGGGAGCTGTTGGATCTTTACAACTTTAGAAGAATTGGTCCTGACACTAAGGTGTATGGAATTATTGGCAAGCCTGTCAGTCACAGCAAATCACCTATTGTTCACAACCAAGCTTTCAAATCAGTTGATTTTAATGGAGTATATGTCCACCTGTTAGTTGATAATCTTGCAAGCTTTCTCCAAGCATACTCATCCTCTGATTTCGCTGGATTCAGGTAAGATATCACGGTGGGGTAGTGTATAATTCGTAAGTAGTTAGTAATGAACAAATAATTCATTGGTCTTCCCCGAAACCCCCCAGTAACTAAGGTAAACAACGTAAAAAAAGTTTTTGGGTGAATGATTTAAATCTGTTTTACATGCAGCTGTACAATTCCTCACAAAGAAGCTGCATTGCGATGTTGTGATGAGGTTGATCCATTGGCAAAGGTCTGATTTGCTAATAACCTCCAGAAAATTCTGATAGTAACCCCAATCACTATCAAGATAGAATAAATCGCCATCCTGCTTCATCCTGAATGCTTGATTTATTCTCTTACAGTCTATAGGAGCTGTGAACACTATACTAAGGAGAAAAAACGATGGAAAGTTGTTGGGTTACAACACGGATTGTATAGGTTCCATTTCTGCCATTGAGGATGGCCTACAAAGTAAGTTCTATGTTCACAGCTTCCATTTGTTGTTGCTGCTCATGGAGATGTTTTGGTTTTAATTATGGAGCCTTTTCCTTTTCCTTTTTCAGGCTCAGGTGATCCAGGCAGTGTACCTTCTTCTTCATCGCCATTAGCCGGTAAAACAGTGGTGGTTATTGGTGCTGGTGGAGCAGGCAAGGCACTTGCTTATGGTGCAAAAGAAAAGGGGGCAAAAGTTGTAATTGCTAATCGGACTTACGGTAAAATACATGTCTTAAATTGGTACATTTCGCTTATGAACACTGTTAATACTTAAAAGTTTGATACTGATGTTGTGTTTCTGAAGAACGAGCACTAGAACTCGCGGATGCAATTGGAGGCAGAGCGTTATCTCTCACGGATTTAGATAACTTTCACCCAGAAGATGGCATGGTTCTGGCCAACACCACAGCTATGGGTATGCAACCAAATGTTGATGAGACTCCCATTTCCAAGGTAAGCTCAACTCTTTTTGTGTTCTGTAGGTAATAAGGAACCATTCTATTCGCTTCTGTTATTGAAAGAAAAAAACGCGGCTTATCGTCTGCAAAGTCTCTTGAAATCTTAGATCTTTAAGACAAATTAGTAAGCAAGCTCTTCTTTGTTTCCCCAGCATGCATTGAAGCACTATGCGCTAGTCTTTGATGCGGTCTACACTCCGAGAATCACCAGACTGTTACGGGAAGCAGAAGAATGCGGAGCCATAACTGTCTCAGGATCAGAGATGTTTGTGAGACAGGCTTACGAGCAGTTTGAGATTTTCACCGGTTTGCCCGGTAAGTGAATCATACCAGACAAAACCTGTGTGTTTTTGTTCCATAAAACTTAGCAAAAGAAGCTGACTATTGTGTTCCATCGTTGTGCAGCTCCAAAGGAACTCTACTGGCAAATCATGTCAAAGTACTGAGACATAGCTTAAGTTTGTGTAAGTGTGTATGTTCTTCTTCCATGGAAACTCGATTCAATAAAGCTTTAGAAAGTCATTGGTATTTCCTGAGAGTGTCCTTTTTGAGGCGGGCCAAACTGATTCTCTGCATTTAATTTATATATAATAACTATAAAGCTTGTGAAATTTTGTGCCTTGTTTAGCATATGAAAAATAAGAAAAGAATAATAAATATTTATTTTGGCGTTAATAAGATGGTTTGTTTAAAGATATAACTAAAGACATGTAGCCAAAAAAGAATATGATATTTGCTCTAATGGGAAGTTTCTGATGTACAGAGTACAGTGTACAAGAGCCAATGTCTAGATACGACTGTACATACATCGGTTTTAAGTCTCTTTGATTATATGAACTACACTAAATTTGATTAAGTCTCTGTAATTTTGCTAAATTAGATGTTTTAGCTTGATTTGAAATAATATATAAGCTAAACCCACCACAACCATGTGACTCTATTCATCTAGTAATAAGCCTTTCTGACTTGGCCCATCATAGCCCCAAACTGAAAATACTGTATGAAAAAGTATTATAATTCGAGATTTTATTTGGCACGATTTGTTTCCCGCCAAAGCAAATTGGGAAATAGATGAATTTCCCCCGCCAAATTGAAAATGAGGTTAAAACCTCACAAAGGACTTGTTGAGTTCTGTTTTGCTTAAGCATTTGTGTCCTTTGGATCACACATTTCTCTCCACCGTCTCCTCTCCCTTCCTCAGTAAAGTAAGCTTCCTTTTTTTAATTTTGATTTCATGTTTTCATTATTGGTTTCGCGTATGGTTCGAGATCTCCAGCAACAAACAATACATAAAAATGAATCGGAATCTCTTTGTCTGAATCTGTTCTCTCTCTCTCTATCCAGGGCTTGGATTCTTTCGAGTTTAACTTTCCAATTTGGAGTTTCCCTATTGAACAACAAACTTAGTGGTAATTTCGGAGTGTTGTTAATTCTAACAAAAGTTGGGGGGTTTATGTGCAATTAATTTAAGATACGTCATTTTTTATTAACCCCAAAGTTAATCAAATTTACTAGAAAAATCATTAAACAAAAAAAACACAGATAGATTAGCTTTTAGTTTCACATCATAGACGTCGTGAACTTAGCCGGGCTCCTTCCTTTCCGCCGGTGAGTTCCTATAGCTATCTCACTCTTCCGTTGACTTACCTCCAATTCATCGTTCTTCAGATCGTATATATATTCATATTTTAATTAGGCGATTCCTCCTTTGTTTCGTCTGCCATCGGTATTGTCATTGCTGTTCGAATTTACTTTCTCCGATGAGTTCGTCAACTGTTTTATTGGGCTCCTTAATTTTTCTTTTTCTTTTCTCCTTCGCTTTAATCACATCTGACCAAACCGGGTATTTCATAGAGAACGTAGACACATGATTAGGGTCACATGATTAGGGTTTTTGATTTTCGAAATTTTCAATTTTGGAATTTTCTTTTGTTCCTTAATCCTCGAATTTCACAAAAGTAACGTTTGTTTTTTTTTTCTGATCAGGGTCCAAAGGTCACCTTTTTAACCTGAGGATATTGTTTTTGCTACCCTATATATGTATATAGAATTGGTTCATATATGTACTACATCCACGTTTTGCCATAGCAATTATCTTTGGAGTTTAGAGTTGTAGCATCGTCATTTAACTTACAGAAGCTTTTATCTATTTATAACAGGATCCGAGCGCGAGCAGAGGTGGAATTGGACAAGTTCATATATATATTCCTTTTCCTATATTGGGGGGGTTCTATGATACTTGTGCTGAATTGATTATGAATATCAACAGAGATGAGGCTCTTAGAGCCAAAGATTTAGCTGAGGCTTTGATGAAAAAGCCTGATTTCACTGCTGCTCGTAAGCTTGTATGGAAGGCTCAGAAAATGGATCCCAGCCTGGAGAACATATCTCATATGATAATGGTGTGTGATGTGCACTGTGCTGCAACTGAGAAGTCGTTTGGAAATGAAATGGATTGGTACGGTATTCTCCAGGTTGAGCAGAATGCTAATGATATTATCATCAAGAAACAGTACAAGAGACTTGCGCTTCTTCTTCATCCTGATAAAAATAAGCTGCCCGGTGCTGAATCTGCTTTTAAATTGATTGGTGAAGCCCAGAGGATACTTTTGGACAGAGATAAAAGGATGCTTCATGACATTAAACGCAAATCTTGTAGAAAGCCTGCGCCTGTGCCGCCATATAAAACCCAGCAGGTGCCGAATTCTCACACACAGCCTATTTTTCAGGCAAAATCTAATACGAGGAACATCTTCAACGAAATTAGACCCGAAAACAGGCATCCCTACCAGAAAGCTCAAGCCCAGCCAGCTGCTTTCAGTTACCATACAACCTTTTGGACCACTTGTGCCTTCTGCCGGGGAAAGTCTGAATATCATCGGGAACATATCAACAAGGAAGCCACTTGTCAGTATTGTAGTAAACGGTTCATTGCTTTTGAAGAACCTTTCCAGAGTGCACAACCGGCGAAAGGCTCAGGTCAGACTACTTATTTCAAACCACAACAGAACAGATTTCCCGGCCAAAAGGCTTGCAGTGAACCGCACAAGCAACCAGAAAATCCTGCCACTGTTTCCTCTAGCAAGGCGAGTTTCCCTATGCCGAGTTATACTGCAAAAAACAATGGGAAGAGGAAGAGAAAGAATATGATTGAATGTAGTGAAAGCTCTGACAGTGAAAGTAGCAGCGAGTCAGAAGATGATACTATTCCAGCACAAGATTTGGGGTCCAATGGAGGAGAGCAGCCTCGAAGGTCAGTCCGTAGCAAGCGGAAAGTTTCCTATAATGAGAATTTGAGCGACGATGATGTAGACACTGAAAAGAAAGAAGAGCCAAAAGAGAAAAAGCAGACACATGAGGATCATAGCTCTACTGAAAGCATAAAGACGAAGGAGAAGGTAAAAGAAGACCAGGTGGAAACCTCTGCTGGTGCGTGTGATTCAGAGGAAGATTTAAGTTCAGGGAATGCAGTAAAACCAAATTTTATCGACTGTGATGATCCTGATTTCAATAACTTCGATAAGTTGAAGGAAAAGAGCTGTTTCCAAGCTGGCCAGATCTGGGCTGTTTATGATGAAGAAGAGGGAATGCCTAGATTTTATGCTATCATAAGAGAAGTTAGAAGTCCAGATTTCATGCTTAAGTACGTGTGGCTAGAGGTAGACCAAAAGGAAAAGAATGAAACACCAAATTTGCCTGTCTCTGTTGGTGAGTTTGCAGTTGGAAATGAGGAGCAGACACATGAGTGTACCATTTTCTCTCATTTGGTCCGCAACAAAACAAGGAGGGGGGGTCGTAAGTTTACGGTATACCCAGAGAAAGGAGAAACATGGGCCCTTTTCAAGAACTGGGACATCAACTGGTCTGCTGACTCAGAATCTCCCCCTGTGTACGAGTATGAATTTGTTGAGATCCTGTCTGATCATGCAGAGGAAACCCCGATAAACGTTGGATTCTTGTCTAAAGTGGAAGGCTTTAGATGTGTTTTCTGTCCAATGCCAAAGGATGGATCAAACACTGGTGAGATTCCACCTCATGAGTTCTGTAGATTCTCGCATAGGATTCCGTCATTCAGATTAACAGGAACAGAAGGAAGAGGTGTAAAAGAGGGTTGGTTTGAGCTTGATCCAGCTGCTTTACCAGTTCCTGTCTCTCAAAATGTATCAAGAGAAGAAGCAGCTCAAGACCAAGACCACCAGGATCTGCCTCTTAATAGTTGATATTATCTCAACCAGAGGCTGTTTTGTACCCATGCATTGCTCAAATCACGATTCATGGAGTCTGTTTTATTTTGTTCAGGCGTACAGGTTTACTGACAAGAGAAACCGAAGCTCCTCAGAAGACCCCCTCTCTGTTGTCTCGTGACATGCTTGAGTCATGATCCTGGTGGGAGATTCTTTTGTTGTTATTTGTTTAGGTCTTACGTTTTTTTTCTTTCTGGTTCACTCAGAATTGGAACCTAACCAGCATATGTTGGTGAAAACCCTCTTTGGCCATATTATGCCTATGCTATCTATTTTTCACTTGTAAAATAGAATCAGCTTCAATCTTCTAGCTTAAACTCTTTGATCATTAGTGTTATTGTTCACTTGAAAAGTAGTCCACCTAATTTAGATATTCTTATGTTAGACAACATGAGAGCATTTGGTCTAGTGGTATGATTCTCGCTTTGAGTGGTATGATTCTCGCTTTGAGAGCTTTGAGTGCGAGAGGTCCCGCATTCGATTCTCGGAATGCCCCCTTTCTCACTTTTAATCTGTGTTTTTAATCAAAGAAGTCATTCATTAACCCCATTACAATAAAACAGGATTAGTAAAGTGTTTTCTTATATAAAACCAAATCCAAGTGTTAAACTACATTAACGAGTCAACTATTTCGTCGATAGAGAGATTAGAGACCAACACAACTGATACACTAATGTCTTCTCTTTCACAAATTGTCATCGTCGTGGGAAATACAAAAGAAACTTCAGTAACATGTTCGAAGAAGTGTGTTACATATGTACATTTTACAAGTCACTGCTCGATAGGATGAATCTCCTCACCAACAACTTCTCCCATTATACAAACTCAAAGAAGAACAGAGAAACCAAAGAAGAAGAGATTTCATACTGAACTTGAGTTTTCTGCAAGGCGTACACGCCAAGCGAAATAATGAAGGTACAGTGAGTTTAGGCACACTGCTATTCCAAAACCAAGAATCCCCGCAAAAAGTATAGCATATATCGCCGATAGTCTAACCTGAAACAGAGAGATTGTGGATATTTATTGACTAACATTTATCAGTAATGAAATGCGGGAAATTGATATGTGAGAGCATTGCTTACTGTAGCATATAAAATATGAACCAACATGCCCACAAGCGCAAACTCAAGTGCTGCGTATGTCCATATGTATTCTCTGATAGCTGCAGAGTCAGATTATAGTAAAGGGTTATAATTTTCTTTGTAAACAAAAACAAAAAGAGAGAGACTTTGGAGTTTCTTAGGCAGAGTGGTTCTGTGTACCGAGGACAACTGCAAAAATGGATGCTAAGAGGCCTAGTGTAAGTGAAAATGGCGCCGCAATGTAGACAGCTTTCTTGTTCAAGTCACGAATCTACAAAAAAGAAACATATAAAAATGTCAATGTCTTTTGGGACAAAGTCTCAATATAAAGAAATAATTTGTACGGTGGCTACCAGTAATTGTTCGAGGAAGAAGAAGTAGCACACTGTGCTGATTAGGACTAGTACCACAAACTCTTGCCAAGCACTGCACCAATCCATTCAGCTATCAGTTGTATTGTTTCCAAGAATAGTGAAAATCGAAAGAATCTTGAAGTTACCTAACGGCTTGTGACTGCATATTCTGTTGACTGCGTTCACGCCTGTTGTTTGGTTGATTAGTTGTGGGCACACGAAGCAATGTAACTGGTAAGTTCTGGACTTCTTGTCTACAGACGTCACAGGTTCTTGATCCCTTTGTACTAAACCACTTAATGGCACACGCTTCATGAACAAGCCTAAGATCACCTTTGCAGCTGCACTCCATTTTCAGAGTATTGCCTTCTTCACACACGTCTAGACAGATCCTGCACACGGCTTCTTCTTCAGGAATTTCTTCATCAGTTTCATCAGGTTTAACAGGAGAGATTTGATCTGCAAAAAGATGGAGGAACCAGCAAACACAAGAAATTAAAAAAAAAAAACAGAGATCATAATCAGTATGCTACACTACACAAGAAAAAGTTTTAAGTTTCTTTCAATTCTCAAGAAAAAATTTGCTGAACCAACCATATGAATATGCAAACATTGATTAAAAGTTGATATTCCCTACACTAAAAAACACTGCACATGACCCAATCTATTCCTCGTTTCATTATCGAAACCTCAAGTCTTCTCAAAAAGTTTTCATGTTTCAAGGAGACTTAGCACTGAGTGCTCCAATGACTGCCTAGACTCAACTTTCAAATGATAGCTTACGAAAATGTTTCAAATTAACATCTGGTAGAAACAGGTACCTGCACTTGTTTCACTGAAAACACGGGCTTTGTGGTTATCAAAAGAGATAGATCGCACAATCACTTTGTTTCTTCCGGGCATAGACAACGACCTTGAAACTGCTGGACGAACATAATCTTTCTGCGACAAAATTCAATCTTTACTTCAAAAAATTTCCAGCTATATATCTTGGGTAACAAAGGAGATACCTTTAGTGAACTTAACTGATTTTACACATTATAATTGACTAACTAGAGGACTAAATTGTGAGATAGCAATAACTCACATTAGGAGGTTCACCAGGCACCCCAGCTGAAACCTGTGTAGATACCACGGGAGACAATTTTGCAGCATGTCTACTAGGAAGCGACAAGCATCTTTTCCAATAATGCGAAGTTGTTGAACTCGCAATATTGGACTTTTTAGCAGTTTCCATCAGAGCGGGAGATAGTAGGGAGCTTCTCTCGCTTTCAGTTTGAGAAACAACTTTCTTTTTCAAGCTTAAATTTCGCAAGATTCCTCTGGGTGAAGATGAAGAGCCACTTTTGAATGAACTTGTAGACTTCAGTGAACTCTTTGAGTTACGGCTGCTACCGAATGGAATAGATTTTGGGGGTATTTGTATTGAAAGATCCAAGTGGGTTCCGCTCGGTTGAGAGCTCGGCACATCTTCAGTAGATTTGTCTGTAACCTGATGATCACCCTATAAGCATTTAATAAATACATACATATGTCAAAAGTTCAGGCCCTTCCTCAAACACAATAAAAACAGAATGGTGATCACAACATTTGTTCACATAAAGAGAAATCCAGCAGTATCAATCCGAATTTAAATGGTTAGTCGTTCTGCAATGTCAGAGCTTTGGGATTATTTGACAAACACACATAATTCTCACCTCACAAACTCCAATTATACTTGCAAGACCTAAACAGTGGATTTGTTTGTACTTGTCATTTCATCTTGTTCCACATAAAAGCTGAAAACTTAATTCTGTGAATAAAACAATCCCAAGTGGGTGGGCTCATAATTAAATCAAAAAGCAGATTCTATGGCTACTAAAGTGATTCAGATTGATGAAATCCAGATTCCATACGAACAAAGGAACAGAAAAAAAGTCCAAATGATAACGTATACCCATATAAACCCTAAACTTTTACAGGAATTTTCATGGATAAATCCAAACATAGCAATCAGAAAAAAAGAAAAAAAGCAAAAGGAAAAACAGATACATTTTCTAACGATTCTTCGGATACCAAGGCTAATTTAAGAGATTAGAGACGCAAGCTTTCAGATTTTTTACCTAATAATCTAGAAACCCAGAAGAAAGCGTTATTGGGTTGAAAAAGAAGCGATTTTTGTTTAGGAATATACCTCCTGAGAAGCAAAATGAGGCGGAAGATGAGAAGCAGAGGAAGAAGAAGAATCTCCCACGATTATAGCAATTTCGGGTTGTTGAGCTGCTGAATCTTGCATCATCATCGAACCGATTAAACCGATTATTATAATTATAATCAATATATATTATATATCAAATCAAATTCGCTCGACAAATATTCTGAGAGAGAAGGGATAGAGAGAAGCGCGATCTACTACTGCTGCTATCTGAATATCATATGAAATAATTGTGCCTTTTATTTATTTTATTTAATCTGAATCCACGATTGACATTATACGAAAAGGCTTTTACTTTTCTTTTTTTTCACTTATAAATAAATACGTACGTTGTCACTTGTCACTCCCACTCATTTTGTACTGTTTCTTAATTTCCAATAATTCTATTTAAATATTTAAAAATCGACAAAGAAGACAACGAATCATATTCTTGTCGTTGATTTTGACGATGATGACGAGGAAAATTCTTGTCGTTTGCCCTCACTTTCCACGAAAATACTCAGTCTCCTTAGCTCTTACGCATTTAATTAAGGGGTTTTCTTAAATTTGTGATTTTGGAAATTACCATGTATTCGGATTTAATGGGTTTGAAAGATAATAACACCTTTCCAAAAAAACATATGAAAGTACGACGAAAAAGCTACTTTTGAAAGAAATTAAAAAAAAAACTCTAAATTTAGGTCTATCAACTTTATAAGCGGCTTTTATACACTTGCAAATACACAGTATTAGCCAAACTCACGAGTCACGACCCACGATGATCTTGAATTCTTCATCTTAAAAAATCGTTTCTTTAATTCCTCACCAGAATTTCTTGTATTAACTACTCTTATCTCCCGCGCAAAATACCACGTGATATGATGATAACATTCCAAAAATTCTAACATAGTTTTGTGGGTGGTGTTGATTTATGGTTGAAATTATTGAATTTATCGATGATATGTGATACCATTGGAAAATAATCAATGGTAAAAATGACATTTTAGTCTATTACGTAGGAGGGAACATCGTGTCGTACTCCTATCACTATCAATTACCAAAGACAAGAGGGGATAGTAGACTTAAAAGTATCATCATCATATGTTGAAAACTATCATTCTATAATAACTCTACCAACCGAAGAGAAGTGTTCACTGAATCTTCTTAAATGGAATTTAATTCGATTTGACTTGCTAGATTTAGATGAATCATCTCAACTCAAAAGTCATGTTTTACCTAAATACGGTGGATCGATTAGGATCAAGGCCGGTTTTGAATTTAGGCTGTCTAAGCAGAGCCAATTTGTAGCTTTCCTTTAAAAGACCAAACAATTGAGATGGTTAAGTTATTAGGCTTGTTTAAAGTTTTGTAGAAAAAAAACACAAAGATCTCCAATTGTTAGGCTTTTGTTTGGTTCTTCTTTTAGTCAGCAATAAGGAAAATGGATTATTTATAGCTTATAAGGTTAGTTCGTCGGGTAAGAAACTTATAGGATCTATCAATGTCATGATGCTCTGTACCTATTGCTTGCTGATCCATATGGCTTGTGATCAGTTTCAAGAATCTAGATTAGATGAGTCAAATTGAATCAAGGGTGTCGAAATACAATCATACAAACAGTTTCGATAGAAACTCTCTAAATTGAAAAGTTGTTTTTGTTGTTCTTCACTTCATTTTTTGCTCTGTAAAGAGAACATGACGATTGACTCGAGGATCGTATTTGCGGAATTCAAGCTTCTCAAGAAGTTTCTTGCTACTCTTCCTCTTGACATAGAAGAATCCAGTTCCAGCTGCTGAAACTAGACGGATGAACATGAACGTCTTCTTCCTCTTGTCACCCATCTCTTTCCAACTTCAAAACACACACCAGTTTTTTTTTATATAAATAAAATGGCGTCACAATACAGAGATGAAACAGAGGGAAAAAACCGTATAAAGTTCCGTTTTTTTTTTTTAAATCATTTATTTTTCACTCAATCGAAGCGATAATAACTTTTCTTTGAGATCTAAGAAGCAGGTGATTAGAAAATTAAGCTGAAAACACATCTAATACCTATAATTTAGATATCTCCGGCACAGAAATCTCAGCTCGAACACAAATTACAACAAGACGAACACGATAAAAACTAATAACCATTACAATTAAGTGATAAATTAGCTCGAAGCAGTTCGAGCGGAGTCAAAATCGAAGAAGCTAGAATGATTAACGTACCTGGAATGTAGAAATCGACGGAGTCCGAAATTTATCTCGCCGACGAAGATGACGGGTGATAAACCCTAGGACGAAAGATTGGATATTGAATAAAACCAAATGGGCTTTTAAATTGAGCCCACCAAAGCAAGACACCAAAAAACGCAGCGTTTAATGACGAGAACCAATTTGCTTTTGTTTTTCATCGCTCTATCTCCTATTGTTGTCAGTAAGAACAAGACTTGTCATTTGCAGAAAAGGTGAGATAATGTTCGTTGTCTTAGCTTCATCAATCGACTTTTCACTAAGATTTCGAAAATTTTGTTTCTCCGTTTGCTAATGTTTCAGGTGATTTTTTTCAGACTCGCTATCGGATTGGATTTAAGAAGATTTAGGGATTTGGGAAAAATCTTGAGCGATGGCGGCGAACGCGGCGGTGGACGGGACGGGGAATCCGATCCCTACGTCGGCGGTTTTAACAGCTTCGGCGAAGCATATAGGAATCAGGTGTATGCCGGAAAACATGGCGTTCCTGAAGTGTAAGAAGAATGATCCAAACCCCGAGAAATGCCTCGAAAAGGGACGTGACGTCACTCGCTGTGTTCTTGGCTTGTACGTTTCTCTACCTCATTCTCGTTTTTCGATTTTCTCTGATCTTAGTCGTTTTAATAGTTTGAGAAATGAAGAATCTTATTTATTTCCTTGGATTGAAATGGAACACAAAAGCCTTTGAAGCTAGCCATTTTGTTTGATATCTACAAGTAGTTGTTTTACTCTTGTGTAGTAGTGATAGTGATCTTGAGAGCTCACTAGTCTTACTCTTCTGAAGTTGAGTGTAGTTTGTTCTTAAAAGTGGTGAAATTGAAATTGCAGGCTCAAGGATCTTCACCAGAGATGCCCTAAGGAGATGGATGCTTACGTTGGGTGCATGTACTACTACACCAACGAGTTTGATTTGTGTCGGAAAGAGCAAGAAGCCTTCGAGAAAGCGTGTCCGTTGAAATGAGAAGCCATGTTTAAAATGATGTCATGTTTCTTAATCATCTTTAAAACATGACTAAGTTGAAGAAACGAATAATCTTTTGTAAATCAGTTGAATGTTTTATCAGCCAAACTTGACAACCCTTGGTTCACTCAAATCAGACACTTACTTAACGAACCGGTGGTTTTTGCAATTCTAATAGACCGACCAGTGGCATTTATACCATTTTCATAATTTATTGGACTAATAGCACTTACACCGTTTTCATAAGCGTCAATTAAGTAGTAAAAAGAATTAAGACCAAGGCCAAAGTAAAACATAGGTGTTCTCCCTCTCCTCGAATCAGTTTCCTTGTTCATCACTAGTCATAAGATCCATACCAATGTCAATCTGTGCGATCCAGAAATCAAAACAAACCAATCACCATAAGAACTTAATCTAACCTAAGCGCATAAACATGCTTCATCACTACAATAGTTCCAATATTGTACCTTTTGATTTTGGACTTGGCCTGCAAAAGATGACATGAACTTTCCTTTGCGAAAACTTCTTCTCTGTCTTAGCTTGATACTCCACTAGATCTCCACCAGGAACCTCTCTAGCCATGAAAGTTATACATGACTTGTGTCCGCCCACCTTAGTCAGATTAGCCCTCACAATATATTCACACGTCACAGTGGATCCCTATATATCCAACAAAAAGAATTGACAAGTCGTATCACATAAAGTCTAAAATGATATATAATCGTATTACTTAACCAACCTTGATGTTGTTGTAACTTTCCAGAGCCAAATCCACCATCTTTTGCATGTAATCACGGCCTGTAATTATCTTGTAAGGATTGAATTTATTATCAAGATCAACGGGAGAGAAGTAGGGCATTATCCCAGAGTAGCCTTCTCCATCCACCATACATGTTTCAAGATTTAAATTAACAAATTTCAATCCTTACACTCTTGGCCTACTTAATGTCACTGTATGTATAACTGTACAATTCACGTTTAATCAATCAAAGAGATATGTAAATATAAAACTAATGTCAAGTAGCATATACAACAACATACCTTGCTCTTGTACATCTGAGGTCTATATAGACGCATTTTTTCAATACCATCACCGCCTTCTTCTTCGTCTACGATACCATCATCTTTCGCCTTGCGCTTCCTCGGAGGAGCCGTAGATCGAATCTTCTCACACAGCTCCATGGGGTTCGTCATCGAAAAAAACCATGTAAGCCCACTATTCTTAAAAGGTTTCACCCAAAACCCAATTATGTTGCATATCTAAATTCACATAGTTCTAGTTTGTCTTTTGTAATTCACGACGAAATTAAGAAATTAATGGAATTGGAATGAATTCAAAGTTTATGTGAAGAAACAAATCCGAGTTTCAGAAAATGTAGTAATAGCTCTTACATTATAGCTCACTTATATTATACTATATAAGTAATAACTGAAATAGAGAGCCAAGTGATAGAAAAAACGCTAAACTGGTTCAAGAACAAGAGACGTTCATCAACAAATAAACAAGAAAATAAGAAAACGAAACTCGATCAAGAAAAAAACTTAATGGTACATAAAAATAGAGAATTTAACTCTTTCAACAAGCTTTACAGCTACGTCTGCAATTCCCAGGGAGCTCTGGCGTTCCCACCATATACTCTGGGTTCTTTGAGCATTCTCCAAGCACTGCCCATCTCTCACAGCTCTCGTTTATGTCCGTACAGTTACCGTCATGTGTCAAAACCTTATCGAATGAGTCCACGTGTATCCACTTTGTGGCCGACCATTTCTCACCTTCTATCACTGGACAACCTCCGTGAAGGCTCAAGGGATCTGGGATTGCGTCTTGCTGGAGGTTGAAGAACAACAGAGCATTCCCTTTCTTTGGTTTCACTAAGAAGAAACATTACCCACAAATATCAAAACCAACTGAAACTTTGCAAAATCAGAAATGGTCACCAGAGATAAAGATCACTTCTATAGCTCACCAGCAATTCCTTTCTTTGCACAATCAGAAAGATCGTCTTTGTTCTCAGAAAGTGTGCGGCGAGAAGATTCCTCCTGCTCAGAAACATTCATCATAGAAAAATTTAAAAATAAAGACCTATGTATCCATGTATATATAGAACCAATACAGAGTAGCCATTGTGGAAATGTAAGCCGAAACTAATGGTTTAATCTGAATACAACAAACCTGTGCATCAGGGAAAACAGTTTCTCCACCCTTTGTGACATTGGATAGATACATGAGAACCGTTGCTATGCGGTGTCCACCACGAGCGATATTGACTTTGTCGTGAAAGTAGTCAAAATGAGCATCATACTTCTGACCATGCTCATATCTCAATACCTGAAGGTCTTCTCCATTTTCTGTCACCAGAAAGTGAAAGACTTGTAGAAACAATAATTTCTTCCGACAAGAGTTAAGGATTCTTGTTACTTAATCTTCTGAAACAGGTAGATCACTGTTCAACCATTCAAAATGTATCATTACCTTTTGGGAGGAATGTCCATGTGGAGAGCTTGTCCTCTATACCGGAAACAATAGGATCCTGTGGTTAAACAAAGAAAGCTTCACATGAAGATTGTAATCATCACAATGATACTAGTCATCTGTTCCTGTTAAATCACTAAGTACCATACATCATCATCCATGATTGACCATCATATACACACAAAAGTATTTTTTTGTGACCAAGATCTCGAAGCATCAACATTAGTTTATTTAGGAAGATTCATAATCATGACCAATGTAACTCAAACTCTAACACTTGAATATGTAAATGAGATTAGGGATCTAAATTTCTAATTCATCAGACCATTTTGACTTATCAGAATCAACATCAGAGATTCAGAGTTCTTGAAGTCGAGTGTCATAAATTAGAAACAAGATGCCGATCGAAGAAATTCAGCGAGATCTGGCGTGCCCAATTGAGGGTCCAAATTTATCAGCAAATTAAGAAATGGAAGAGAAACAAAAAAGAAAAAAGTTTTCACCTTTCCTTTGGAGATAAACGTGCCAGAGCTGGTCCGAACATCACTAACTTGACTCTCACCATTATTGTTATCAGCAACCGCAGATCTCTGCAGATTCTCTCTAGCCTTTTACCGAAAATCAAAATTAGATGCTGAAATTAGCAATTTAAGGGTAAACTTCCCAAATTGAGCTCAAACCCAAAAGATAAATGTCTAAATTCGCACTCACAAGGGAGATCAGATGATCACATTCCAAGTCCGTCAAAAAACCTTCATACACAAATGCTCTGAAATAATCAACGCCAAAAAAAAAACAGTCAATAAACAAAATTGAAAGTTCAAAGTTCCCAAATTTACTTGAGGATTTTGCGTCATTTCTCACTAATCGAAAGAGAGAAAGAGGATCAAATCAAACCTAGGCTTCGATGAAACCTGTTTGACTTTAGAAGGATTGATGATTGAACTTGGAGAACTAATCAGAGAAGTTGAAGACTGAAGCAAGACGAGGAAGATAGTGACGAGCAACAACAATTCGCGACGAGACATCGACATTAGTAATCGTAGTCGCTTGGATCCAGATGATCGAGATCGAAAGCTAGAGAATTATTTTTTTTTTTTCCCAGGAAAATAAAAGAGGGAAAAATGTCAACGGTCATGAAAAGTTGATGTTCTACCTAAAGAAAGAAGATGGCTACAACATGCGCACGTTGTTCTTCGAAGAACGTTCTATTTCTGTTCCATGAGAAAGCCCATAAAATAAATTAGTTATGGCCCAATATTAATCCAAATCATAACGATGTCGTATAGTTAAAATGTAAAATAATAATCTTTGCCGGACGGAGAGGCGCTGAAGAACTGAAAATTCGATTTGGTCCGGTTTCGACTTTAGCCGGCGACGTATATGAACGAAGTTGAAGAAGACTTAAGAAGAGAAGCAACGATAAACGAATAAGCAAAATTTAACAGAGATGGCGTTTAGGCCTTTCGGGAAGAACGATGGACCTTCGATGAGCTCAAAGCCATCGCCATTTACACCGTTCGGTGCTTCTGCTCCAACTCATCCCACTAGGTGTGCTTTTTGATTCTTTATGGATGATGTATTTACGTATCTATGCCACAATCGGAGTTTTATTCCAATTTTTGATGTTTCTAGATTGTGGCATCGATTTCATGTTATGGATCTAATATGCTCTTGATTTTTCCTGGTTTTACGAGCTGTCAATTTTTTACATCTGTGCACGTTTCTGCTGTTGTATTGAAGTGTTTAGGATCACGTATAGGTGAAAAGTATTTTGAATTTTCTATGTAATTGTGTCCTGTATCATTTAGGCAGCTCTGAGCTTCGGGTTTTGAAGCTCAGTTGCTTATTGCGAATTTAATTGTAATGTTTTCTTGACCTTCTTAGGAGGAGCTACTGGTTGCTTTAGTTTGATTTTGTTCTCTCAGCTTTTTACTCTTTCTTTATATTCTAACCCTATGTATTGGGGATTTGATTGTAGTGATTCTCCAATTCAACCACCGGCGTCTCAAAACCATTCAGCCTATGTAGGAAAATCTTTTGGACCAGGTGGAATTCAAAGGTTAGATAAACCTATCTCTACAGCTCCGATTTATTTCTATCCGAGAATGATAGTTGTTTGTGAGCCTCTGTAGGATGAACTGTTGTTGCTACTTCTTGTAGTCTTCTTTTTTTCTCAAGTTCGCTAAATTTTCTATGTCCTTTACAATGTAACCTGTGTCTCGGAACTTTTTCTTGTAGTGGTCCTCCAATTCAACGGGCACCGCCTCCTTCTCAAAATCCTCTGCCGTCTATAGGACAACCTTACCGACCAGGTGGGGTTCAAAGGTTAGACATTCTTAATTGTATGGCTTGATTTTCTTCCTTTGCTCTTTCAGTTCTATGTTCCTGATGATTATGATGTTAGGTTGGTTTCTTATTTTAATTAATTTTTCCTTGTACTTTCGGGTTTTCTTCTTCGATTAGATTCTAGCCTTAATTATTATGGTTTTTCTTGCAGTAGTTTTCCAATTAATCGAACACCATCTCCTTTGGCTTTTCAAAATCCCTCACCCTCCTCAGGACAACCTTACCGACCTGGTGGAACTCAAAGGTTAGACAAACTTACTTTTATGGCTCTCTTTTCCTTTTTCATTCCTTATATGCCTGTACAGGATCTTGGGTAAAGGTCTGATCCTGAACAGCTGGTGATGGGATAAACCAAATTGTCTAATTTTTTTCGCTTTTTTTTTTCTCTTTGTTTTTTTGGGTACAATTCTGCTTGAAACTTCTAAATGTTTCACAAATTTTGGATGCCGAGAAAATTATAGAAACACTTTATGCTATGTTTTTCAGGAGCTCAGAACCTGTCAATGGAAAACCATGGGGTTCAGAAGCTTTTCCGCGTCCTAGCCCCTCTGTGAGTCCTTACCAGTTTCCTGGAGTTCAAAGGTAAAAGTGTACCCGAAATATTTTTCTCTAAGAAGAGTGTCATATTCGGCAAGTTGACAGCAATGTTAATCTGTCAATGTTAATCACAGATCTCAAATGCTTTCTTTTTGCTGCAATTGAAATTATAGCAGTAGGAAGAAAGCAGGGTGTGGCGGAGTGCTATAAGTTTTTCTGTCCATCTGAATGCCTAATACATAAGGGCCCTATAGCAGCGGCTTTGAAGCTCCAACGATCACTGTTGCTAAATTTGGCTGATAGATTTTAGCAAGCAAGATGCTGGATTGTTCTTGATGAGTTAGCTGAATTTCAACTGCTTCATTTTTCCTCACAGGCCTACTTTAAATCCTCAATTTGGGCACGATGGATCAAGGAATTTCTTGAAGGATCATGGTGAACATAGTCTAGCCACGCCTCCAATTAGTACATCTCACATTCTTTCCAGAAGTGGAACTGATGCTGTTGAGATTGGTCGATTACAAGATTCAAAAAGAAAAAGGTCATTTATGCCATTTCCTTTAGATGAAGGCCATTTACGCCAGCAGGCTCTTTCTGAAATAAACATTCTGTCTGTTATGTATCCCTATCATATCCTTGGCTTTCTTAACACTTGTCTGTATGCGGGATTTTGTACACCTTCTGTGTTCTGCATCATGTACCTTTCTCTTTCAGATTTCATAAGTTTGTTGTGTGGTCTAGGGGATAGGAAATGAGATCTATACGCATGGCCATGGTGTTTAGTGATATCATAGTTTTTGATGTAACTACTTTCAATATATAAAACCTCAATTTTTGTTGCAGTCGGTCAGATCTTCTTCCTGACATGAATTCTGGGCTTTCTCGAAGAAATCAACCGCCAGTATCAGGTTTTGGGAATGGCAATTTGGTAGATGAGTTTCAGCCGCCCTCTAGCCAAACTTGGATGTAAGCTTTTTATCCTCTTGTCAGTGTCATAATATTTTCATCCCTCCCTCTCATTTGTTGTTGGTTTCGATTGTCTTAAAAAGATCATATAATATTTCACATTTTGTGTTGTTTTATGGATAGTAATTTGAACCATACCTGTTTCTTTTGCATTTTTATACTGATTATTACTCTATTGTCTCACTGATTTTTAAAACTTGCGTCCTGGAACCTTTTCTCATGTTTTTGTAGGCGTTCTCCGTCTTCTGTGGAGAATAATCCGGTGAGGTCGAGGAGCAATCCTAATCAGTTGATTCATCAAGAAAAAACCCCAAACTCTTCATTCTCCTATGGACATGAAGCTGCTGAAATTCAGGAATCTACAAGAAGAAAGTCTTCAGCTATAGCTTCTGATAAACCTCTGGGAGATGACTCCATATTTTCTCAACATAATTCTCAAAGGTAGACAGCATGAAACTTATCATACTTTGCAAAGCTTATTATTTTCTATTCACCCCATGTCCTACGTGGATTTATGAATGGCAAGAGAAATCACAATGTAGAATAGAGTTACAATCCTAAGAAACTTTATTATTAGCAAATCGGTGAATGAGCGTATTCACCTTAAAATTTTAATGGTTTCATGGAAACTTTTCTGCAACTAGCATGTCATGCTTACCTCTCTTGCAGCTTTATCTTAATGCTCTTGCAACAAATCTTCTTTTCTCTATTTGGTTGGATGTGCCTTTAAGCTTGCTTTTAGTTAAGCATGTTGTTTCTGTGATAGGTTTTCAACATCTCCTCCTACGTCAGGCACAAAGACATTTATGCTTTCAAGAAGTTCAGATTCTCAATTTCCTGGGCTGCCCTCCTCTGTAAGTAGTTTCAATAAAGCGGGTAAGACAAGCAGTTCACCTGGAACAAAAAGGACGAGACTTCCATCTATATATCCAGTTGAAGAGGATATCCAGCGAAACTCTTTCCCTTCTCAAGATTGTACGGAAGGGTAAATTGTTAAACCACACAGTACTTACTCTTTATATTAATATGTGGATCAGTTCTTTAAGTTTTTTGAACTGTGTGGATTTTGTACAGAGAAGAGCAAGCCAGGGCAAAGAGACTGGCCCGCTTCAAGGGTGAACTGGAGCCTATTGTTGACCGACCTGTTGATACTCAACATACTAAATCATCTGTAAATAAAACTATGAAGCCTCTGGACGACAAACAAACATTCAACTCACTGGAATCAAGTAGGGATGCCCTGAAGGGAGATGCCTTTTCTGATTATGAAAGCTCGGAGCAACCCTCTCTCATCATTGGATTATGCCCTGACATGTGTCCTGGTAAGCATAAACCTGAGACATGCTTATAAAACGACAACTGGGTGTATAGTCTTTGGATTATATAATCTGATTAAAAAAGAATTGCGTTATGAACAATATTTATTTTTCCCATAACTGATGTCTAGTTCTAGTGAGTAATGTGATTGTAGACCAAATATAATGGTGGATCTTTTTTTTATCTTCCCAGAGTCAGAACGGGGGGAGCGTGAAAGGAAGGGTGACTTGGACCATTATGAGCGTGTGGATGGAGATAGGAACCAGACGAGCAAATCCCTTGCTGTGAAGAAAGTAAGCTCACCTTTTCATATCAATTAAGCTTCAGATTCTTTCTTAGATGATATATACTATACTATCCATTCATCATGGTGACCACTTATATTCTGCCTTTGAATAGTATACAAGGACCGCGGAGCGAGAAGCGATTTTGATACGACCAATGCCAATCCTGCAGAATACAATGGAATATTTGCTGAGTTTGCTAGACCGACCTTACAATGAAGATTTTCTTGGCATGTACAATTTCTTATGGGATAGGATGAGAGCTATTCGTATGGATCTAAGAATGCAACATATTTTCAACCGAGAAGCTATTACTTTGCTGGAGCAAATGGTTTGTGTTTTCTGGTCTTATATAATACCCATTAAACAAGCGATATTCTGTTTTGGATGTGTATGTTCTTACTATTTATTTTCTTGTTACAGATAAGACTTCACATCATTGCAATGCATGAGTTATGTGAATATACTAAAGGAGAGGGCTTTTCGGAGGGGTTTGATGCACACCTGAATATTGAGCAGATGAACAAGACATCTGTTGAGTTGTTTCAAATGTATGATGATCACAGGAAAAAAGGAATAACTATTCCTACAGAAAAAGAGTTCCGTGGCTATTATGCTCTTCTCAAACTCGACAAGCATCCTGGCTATAAGGTAAGTCCTTCTGGGTGAAACTTTCGGTCAGAATTTTGTGCTAAGTTCTTAACTCGACAGTAAATTCTCTCTGTTAGGTTGAACCTTCAGAGCTTTCTCTTGATCTTGCCAACATGACTCCAGAAATAAGGCAGACTTCAGAAGTTCTCTTTGCCCGCAATGTAGCCAGGTTGCTCCTTGAATTATTATTTTTGGTTTTTAGTTGTTAATTTGATCTAAGTATTGAAACAAGTCGTGCAATAACAGATCTTGCAGAACTGGCAACTTCATTGCCTTCTTTCGCCTTGCACGGAAAGCAAGCTATCTTCAAGCATGTCTAATGCATGCTCATTTTTCAAAGGTAAGGCCTATTTTGTGGTGTGGGATTTAAAGATAGCATTCTTACCATGTTGATGTGTGATTATTTCGCTGAGATCTAAGCTTTATTCTATTTCATCAGCTAAGAACTCTGGCACTTGCTTCTCTGCACTCGGGACTCCAAAATAATCAGGGTCTCCCAGTTTCAGATACGTCAAAGTGGATAGGGATGGAGGTATTCTTCCATTACTTTTGTTTCTTGGTGTATCCATTTCTTGGTCTGTCACAGAGAAGTTGCTAGAGGTCTTACAGTTTTCTCCTGGTGATGGAATTTAGGAAGAGGACATAGAAGCCCTGTTGGAATACCATGGGTTTTCAATAAAGGTGTTTGAAGAGCCATACATGGTAAAGGATGACCTATTTCTCCATGCTGACAAGGATTATAAAACAAAATGCTCAAAACTTGTTCACATGAAAAAGTCAAGAACCATAGTGGAAGATGTTTCTGCTCCCTCAATAGAGGAAGATGTTTCTACTCCCTCTCTGTTGCCCTCTTTGCTCGCAGAAGCAACTAAAGGACATCAACCGTGTATTCCCGCCCATAAACAGAAAATGCCACCTGCTCGAAGTCTTAATAAACAAACATCAATGCGTCTAGGTGATAAAGAAATGGCTGACACCAAGACTTCCCTCTTACCAGAGGAGGACAAGCCAGTGGGGACATTTGTTATAAATCCAGCGGGGCCATCCGTTATTAATCCAGCGGTGCATCAACAGAAACAAAATGACCTTACATCAGCTGGTGGATTTCATTCTCCTGTGAAGCTATATTCTCCTTTTGGTTCCCCTGGATTTCCTCAAGCTGAATCCCGAAATTTGGATAAACCACCTGATGATGGTCATATTGGTATGTCTCCTGGGGAAATTAAATTTCCATTTGCAGGGGATGTACAAACGAATCTTGTACCTGGACCAGCTTTGCAACAAAGTCCAAAGTCTATGCCAATGGAGGTTATGCCTGCAACTACCATTGCAGAGTCTTCAATGAGTGTAGAAAACAAATATGCTTTGGAAGAATCAGAACCTGAAGCTGCAATGATTTGTACCTTGGAAAAGGACTTCGATGACATTGACCAGGAAGAGGAGGATCAGAATGGGGTCGTCTTAAATCAGTATGAAGAGGAAGTGGCGAAGGCAAAACTCAAGTTGATCATAAGGTTTGCCAGCTCCTCACGCAAGTTGACAATTGGTTTAGGTTATGTTTAACTTTTCCTTTTATAATCTTTGCAGATTATGGAAGCGGTGGTCTTCACGTCAAAGTGAATTGCGGGAGCGTCGACAGTTAGCAGCAGCTACTGCACTGAGTTCACTATCCCTGGGTACTCCTATCCGATTTAGCAAAACTGATGTAAGTTTCAGTTTTCTTCCCCGTAGCATGTGCTGATCATCTGTCTTTTGTCAAGGAAGCAATAAAAGTCTTAAAAGGGATATACTATTGAGGTTGGTTGTCTAATATCGGTTCTCTCTTCATAAACAGCAATCGAGGGCATTTGGTGAGTTTGACATTGATCAAGCCATGAGGAGGAGACTTGAAGAACATGAAAAATCATGGTCAAGGCTGAATATTTCAGATGTGATAGCTGATATACTAGTCGGAAGGCATCAAGACTCAAAATGCATATGCTGGAAGGTCATCTTATGTACTCAGACGAAATCAGTAAACACAGAAACTTCTGCATGTCAGGTTACGCATTCAGCAGCCAGTCGATGGCTATCATCAAAGCTTATGCCTCAAGCAGAACATAGTCTTAACGATGATAATCTGCTGTTTTCAGCTCCCGGTGTGTCGGTATGGAACAAATGGGTTGCAAATGGGTCTCATTCAGATTTCACATGCTGTCTCTCAGTAGCTATGGATGTGGAAGCTGGTAATGATATGTGTGAAACAACACGTGGTGCCAGTGCAGTCCTTTTTCTTGCATCTGTAGGCCACCCTTTGAATCTCCAAAGAGAGCAGCTAAACCGCATTCTTGAATCGGTACCCAACGGTTCAGTTCTTCCCCTTCTCATAGTAATCAGCTCATGCAATCGGGAGAGAATGAAGCCTGATACCGATATCGTTTCGGGACTAGGCCTCCATGATATTGACAAATCAAAGATAGCAAGCTTTTCCATCGTTTCTATTGCAAATAATTCCCAAAAAGGACAGCAAGTTCATTTTTTCAACGATTCACGGCTACGAGACGGGCTTAAATGGCTGGCGAGCAATTCACCTCCACAACCAAATCTTCATCATGTTAAACCCCGGGAACTTGTTCTGACGCATTTCAGTTTTTCTATGGAATTGCTTAAGCAGATGCCTGATCAGGAGGTTAGTCCAAACATCTGCATATCAGCCTTCAACGATGCATTGGAAACATCACGTAGAAACATCATTTCTGCTGCTGAAGCAAATCCCCTAGGTTGGCCTTGCCCCGAGACAAGGTTGCTTGAGGATAATCAAAAAGAACATTTAATGGTGAAGCAGTATCTTCCCAACCTGGACTGGAGCAATGCAGAGAGCATTGAACCACTCAATTCCGTGCTAGAGAACTGCAAGCTCCCATATTTTGATACTAATTTGACATGGTTAACCGTAGGATGCGCTTCTGGTGCTGAGATAGAAAACCATATGGAACGGCTTGAGGGATGCTTAGTTGAGTACTTAACACAGACGAGCAATCTTATGGGAGCCTCATTAGCCACCAAAGAAACAGGAGTTATGCTACAAAGAAACACTAGACTCGAACTCCATAGCTCAGGCTACTACCATATCATCCTACGATGGATCGAGATATTCCAGAGGATCTTCAACTGGCGGATAATGGGTTTACTCGATTCATCGTTTTCCTCAGCTTACGTACTGAAGTCCGATCTCACCATGTCAACTTCAAGCTATGCAGATAAGTTCATGTCTGAAGATGCATTATACCCATCTTCTTCTCCAAATCTTCCACTGCTTCATGAAATGATCCAAATCAGCTGCAGCCCCTTCAAGTCTCCTCCATATGATCACAAAGCCCAGAGAGTTGTAGAATTGCCTCAGACAGAAAAACTTATCGACAATCAAAGAGACATAAACAAGCCGCTATTGGAGAAGAGCAGAGAAGCTTGTAGAAGGATTGATATGATGATAACTGAGGATGATGAGTTAGATGATGAAACCGAGAGATCATGGAGAAGTAAAAGTAAAGAAGCAGCAGAGAAAAAGACGATAAAAGAGAGAGAAAGTGAAAGATTAGATGAATTGTTGGAGAAATGTAACTTGGTACAAAATAGCATAGCCGAGAAGCTCTGCATTTACTTTTGATATTCTTCAGCCCTTTTTGTTGATGTTTGTTGTTGCATCTCAGTTTTGTCAAATTAGAATGTATTGATCCATAGATGCTGCTGCTATTATATAACATTTAAGTTAGGTGCGTGAGCTCTACGTACAAAATAGTAGATTAGGACCCAAATAAAATAACTAGAACTCGTGTGGGACCCCTTATTTCTTAAACGCTTTTGATTTGTTATTATACCATATTAATTCGTTTTCAAAGTTATAACATAAAAAGGAGCTTTTTCTCTTTATAGCAAATAGCGTAGTAAAGACGTCATTTAATCTGGTAAAAGAAGCTCATTACACAAGGATTAGAGAGAGCATTACTTTTTACTTGCTATATAGATGGAATCTGTGACATACAGTAGAGAGTCAAACAAAGAGGCATATAGGAATTTTGAATCATTCATTAGACAGTTTTTTAATCTGTACAATGATAATTGTGATATCATCTGTCCTATTCTCATGCTGCAACCACAGTTTGTATGATTCCGCTGCAGCTGCTGCACATCCATCGCGCGGATCGGCGTATCTCCCCACCTGCAAACAAACATTCTCAATCACATTCAGATCATATCAACAACAGCTTGAGATCTTTTTAAAGGGTGGTATTGTTGTTATTTCTTACCATATCAACAACAGCTTGGCTTGGAAGAAACTCGAAAATCCCATCGCTTGCAACAACAAAGAACAAATGGTTTGGCGAAAGATGAACCATTGACACTTCAGGTTCTGCAGTAACTCCAATGCTCTCAGCCGTAAAATCTCCAACACTTCTTGTGAATGCCGTTCCAGGGTACATCCCGTTTTGAACCCAAAGCCTCGGAGGGTCTCCTCCTTCGCTCTCTTCGCTTGCCCATGTTTGTATATTCGGATCTTTCAATCCTTCCACTTGATCCACACTCAGCACTCTAGCTCCACAAGCTTTAACCCTCTCGCATTCATCTTTCCTAAAAGGCGTTTGATCATAAGACAAATCCTCTGCTAGAATCCGATTTCTGTCTTTAACAGCGAGTACCGCCCTCGAATCCCCTACATTGGCAACATAAATCTTATCTCCAATAACAAGAACCGTAATCGCAGTAGTACCACTCATCGAATCATCGATTTCACTATCATGTAACTCCTCGTTCACCCTCAGAAAAGCAGACTTATAAGCTTTCTCTGGATCCTCAAGCAGGAGTGGGTCTTCAGACAACATTTCCACAACCCTCTCCTTCACGAAATTAGAGCACTGCGTACCGAACACGCCATGACCATCAAAGACACCAAAGAAATGAACATTAGGGTTACCTTGGAGCTCAGTTTTGATGCAATAAGTGTCTTGGTTCTCCTTATCAGGTGAATCAGGGTAATAGCCTCGTTGAGATAAAACAGAGTAAACCATGTCGAAATTAGGAGAAGGAACGTGAATAGATCCGAGAGGTTTCTGATCTTTCCCCTGAACAAGACCACCGTTAGCTTCTAAATGTCCTCGAGAATCACCATCTGATGATGACGATGGGTATCGGCTACAACATTTGCATTGAACACAACCCATCTATCTATGTTAAAAGATTCGATTATGCAACAAGAAAAAAGGAAAAAAAAAACAAAATTTCCTCAAACCCTCTGTAGCTCAGGCTAGAACAAGCAATCTCTAGGAAAACGATATTCGTCAGATTCAACAACAATGACGTCAACAAAAGTGTAGGGTTTTGCAGATGTCATGTTAAAACGCGGCAAAATCGAAAAGAAGGTAAAGGAACGAACAAAGGGGGAAAGACGAAATTCAGACCCAAAGCCAGAATCTTTTTTTGAAGAATTTGAGGAAGAGGAAGAAGAAAAACAAAGGGTAAGAGGGAATTTGGTAACTTTTCTTGTTCTTGGATGTTTGTTAGTATTCTTCTTTCTTTCTTTCTTTTCACCTCTTTCTTTGCCTTCGTGATCTTCCTCTACCTTAAAGGGTTATTTCGTCAAACCCTTTCAAGAGAAAGCGTCAAAATTCGAGAAACCCTAAAAAGACGAAGCAGAGGAAAAATTTGTTCGAAAGAAAGAATAAAAGAAGAAGAAGAGAGAGGGAGGAAGAAAGAGATGAAATTTGGTGGATCCGACGGATGGAGTACACGGGTGGGTTTGGCCTCTGCACAGCCGCGCACGAATTCCCAAATCAAACCAAACCTTTTGATAATTTCGATGAATTCTTTAAATGTTTCTCGAGAAAAATCCTTACTTTTCTCGTTTATTTTCCCTCTGTAAACGGGTCGGTAATCTCAAGATTTTCCCCACCCGATTAACTACTATTCATGAAAATATCGTTTCGGTAAAAATAGGCCTAATGGGCCTGACGTGTTTCTTGGACACACTTTAACATGCTTTTAATAACATTACACAACATTAACGTTATACAATTTTGTAAATGTATTTTTGTTTTGTTAATAAGTTTTTTCTAATATGTACAACTTAAAAAAAAAAAAATTGAAACAAGAGTTATTTGATCAAAGAAGTCAACGGATAAGTATTGGCAAATAAAATATTTCCAGAAGTGTCGGATAAAAATAGCAAAATGTAAGTTGTGAAGGTGGTTGAGAAATTAGTCAGATTAATTTATGGTCATGTTCAGTTATTTCGTGTGTCATCATCGTTTGACTGATATGAAAGGTCAATTTTGTTGTACTAGGAACTACTTATATTTCTCAAAACCAATTAGACCATAATGAATTAGACAATCTTTTTAATTAAGGGTTTATTTACTGGTTAACAACGATCCAAGTGAGTCCATAAACGATCCGAGACACAGCAACCCAAGTGATTGTGGGGCCAAGCTAAAGACAGTAAACTTGGTGGCCCCACCATCGCCCCTCCTTTGGGTAACAGCTACTGATCTCTGCGACTGTTTGGTAGTAGATTTGTTCTTGGGATTTTTTCATTAAATTATTTTTAAGAGGAAGCAAATTGTCTATAGCCGCCAGTCGCACTCGCACGCGCGTCATTCTTGCACACATGCGAAAATATTATCAATTTTGATCTCTTAGCCGAAAGATTCGATTTTGATCTCTATTTTGTTTTTCATGCAAATGGTTATTCTTGGTGATAAAATAAGTTTAAACTTAAAGAATTTGACACAATAATGAGTTGTGCTGATGTTATTATTTGAGGCATTTTTTGTAATCAAAAGACTGTCAAGAGATTTGGTTCATATATGTCCATGTGGATGATGAGACACGCGACTATCTATATAGCATGCGTGAAGATTGGAGAAACACACAGTTTTCTTCTTCTTGTAACGTGGAGTGTCGCACACTTTCTTAACTAACTTAACTATTACGTAACCTCTTGAATTACAGTTGAAGATTTTACCATACCAACTACTCCTATATATATATGACGAGATCGTGTGATGTTATCAGGGATATGATAGCTTCTTTTCCCTTTTTTTTTGGGAAATGTTCTTATTTGAATAGCTAAATATTTTCGATATTCATGCAACTCTCCGGACGTAGTTAACGGTACCTAACCAATCTAAAGACTACTTGCAGTGTAAGACAATGTAGTCTATTTAACACCTAATACCGTCAAATTATAGAAAATCACAATATGGTATATATCCATCCAAACAAAGAGAGAAGACGAGAAACATTTAGCTCTGTTTGGAGATAGATTCACATAAGAATATTTGTTTGCTTTTTTTTTACTACATGAAAAACAATGCAATACATTTTTGGAGAATGTTGTTATTCTGATTTTGGAACTTTTATTCAAAAATTTCCACTAAAAGAAATGACAGCAAAGCAAATTGATCAGCACAATTTTGTCCTAAAAATAAGCAATAATTTGTTTCCAAAAAAAAAAAAAACGCATAATAGCAGTTTCTAAGAATCTAAAGAGGAAGAAACAAAATCTAAAAATTCTCTCCGGTTTCATAGGAGAAACAGAGTTGTCTTGTTCCTATTTCATAGTAAATGGATTTTTATGAGACAAAGATTGTGTGGGAAAGAGTCCGAAGTTGAATCTCTTCCCCACATTTCGACTGCTAATAAAACAATCCTCTCCCCAAATCCTTTATTCTAGCCCATCCCTTACAATGGCTCTATTAACTATTCATCTTTTTAATTTGTAATAAACCTTTTTTTTTATAAAAAAAAAATTAAAAGTAAAAAATAAAATAAAAGAGTTTACCTGAGAATTAGGTTCAGGATGGCCTCAAGGAGCCTCCCATATACACAACTCCTAGGCCTCCTGTCCTTTATCCTCCTCTTGGCTACCACTACGGCGGTTCGTGTTGGTGTCATTCTTCATAAGCCCTCTGCTCCAACTCTTCCTGTTTTCAGAGAAGCTCCAGCTTTTAGAAACGGTGATCAATGCGGAGCCCTTGAGGCTGATCATATTCATATAGCCATGACTCTTGACACAAACTACCTCCGTGGAACAATGGCCGCCGTTTTGTCTCTCCTACAACATTCAACTTGTCCTGAAAACCTTTCTTTTCATTTCCTCTCCCTTGCTCATTTCGAAAACGACCTCTTCTCCAGCATCAAATCAACTTTTCCTTACCTAAACTTCAAGATTTATCAGTTCGATCCAAACCTCGTCCGCAGCAAAATCTCTAAATCCATCAGACAAGCCCTTGACCAGCCTCTAAACTACGCGAGAATCTACCTCGCGGACATCATTCCTAGCAGCGTAGACCGAATCATCTACCTAGACTCGGACCTCGTTGTGGTAGATGACATAGAGAAGCTATGGCATGTGGAGATGGAAGGTAAAGTCGTGGCGGCTCCAGAGTATTGCCACGCAAACTTCACACATTATTTCACAAAAGCATTCTGGTCAGACCCGGTTTTGGTGAAAGTGCTTGAAGGAAAACGCCCGTGTTACTTCAACACAGGGGTGATGGTTGTAGATGTTGATAGATGGAGGAAAGGAATGTATACACAGAAGGTAGAAGAATGGATGACAGTGCAGAAGCAGAGGAGGATATACCATTTGGGATCATTGCCTCCGTTTTTGCTGATATTCGCCGGTGATATAAAAGCGGTGAATCATAGGTGGAACCAGCATGGGCTTGGAGGAGATAACTTTGAAGGAAAATGTAGAACGTTGCATCCAGGTCCGATAAGTCTACTTCATTGGAGTGGAAAAGGGAAGCCATGGTTGAGACTAGATTCAAGGAAGCCTTGTATAGTTGATCATCTTTGGGCTCCTTATGATCTATACCGTTCATCAAGACATTCATTAGAAGAGTAGAGGCAAAAAGAAAAACATAAACAAAAAGTGATTATATAATATACAACAAAGCAGGGTTTTTTAGCAATAAGAGAGTGAAAAGTTTTCATTTGGAGTGAAAAAAAAAAGTGTAGCAAGAAAAAGAGAAACCAAGAGAGAAGAGTATGATAACACATTGTGCATTTGAGCTCAAGTAGTGTTCATCAACAAGAGATGGTCTCATCATCTTCATTTTTTTCTCCTTGTCTTTGATTCAACCTTTAGATTATTCCACGTATAATATATATTAGGTAAATTGGAGGATTCAATTCATTATTTTTCATTTAAAACCTCTACTCTCTTATACTCTAAACAGAGAAATCTAGATTCTTTAGAAATCGCAAAACTTAACCGAAAACTTATACCGGAATAAGACAATAATAGAAGTCTCAATTGTGCAGGATTCTCCGACGAGCAAATTGTAAGAGATTAGAGCTCACGGAAAGGAAATGGTGAAGACGTTCAAAACAATGATGGGTCTTCGATACTCTGTTTTTAAACATTTTCTCTGCTCTGGCAGTTGTATGAGGAAGTTAGAAAAAAATCAGTTTGGTTCAATATCGGTTTATTTGGAATATTAGAGAGGACGATTGATTGATAATTCGGAGGAACCCTACATTCTCATCCCCGATTCGATATATTATCTTTCGTAGGAGATGAAGGGGTCTCTCTTTTTTTCTTTTTCTTCCGTAACAAGAATAAATGTCTTTCCTTTTTAGTTTTTTCTTTTCTTTTCAAAACTGTAAGGAAAAAACTCAAAAAGTGACTTTTTTTTTTTTTTTTTTTTTTTATAAAATGGAGTTCCATGAGGATGGTCAGCAAGCATTGTCCTTTATAAAGTGATTAATAAATAATTGAAATTAGTGTTTTTATTACATCAAAATCTTAAATTTGGTCAATTACCGGATAAAAAAAAGGAGGCCTTTGCTTTGCTTGCTTCTTCCTCTCTTTCTCTCTCTGTATCTCTGTGTCTATCTTCTTCTTCATTTCAATCCCTAAATTGTCTTCTTTATACTTCCTTCAATCTCCTTCACAAAGATAATGGTGACGCTTCCACATTTCAGACTCCATTGTGAAGTCTAATCGCCAACAAAACCGAAGCTTTCCGAGCTGTCTTGCAATCTCCGTCGAGGGTTTTTGCGTTTGCTTTTCTGATTCTGTTTGCTTCGATGGACATGGAGAGGTAATTTTCGGAGAAGAATCCATTGCCCGATTTGTATTTGTATTAGCTTTTGTTTTGTTTCCCTCGAATTTTTATTTCTTCTTCTTCTGAATTGGGTTTGTTACTTTTGATTAATCCTACACTTCTCTGCTTCTCCGATTCTCTCTTCTCATTGTTTCTTCTTTTAGGAGTTTTCCATTTTAGCGGTTTTTAGTTACCTTTGAAAAATAAAATGAATGTGGAGATAAGTAATTAGAGATCCAGTAGTCTCTGTTACAGACATGTCACTAGGACTAATCATTGTTTGTAGAAAAGTGGTCTAGTTTGATTTTTAGGATCATTGATAACTGTCTTTCTACTTTTGATTCGATGCAGTGCAGATACTGAGCCTACAAGTTTGAATTGTGGGAACAATATGGTTGTCAAAGCTTACCCATTAGGAATGGTACGGATTCTGAATAACAATGGCATTGGTGAAGACGAAGGAGACTCTGGAGTTGAACCATATGTTGGATTAGAGTTTGACACTGCGGAGGAAGCGCGGGACTTTTACAACTCTTATGCTACGCGGACGGGTTTTAAGGTTAGAACGGGTCAGTTGTATAGATCGAGGACTGATGGTACCGTTTCATCTAGGAGGTTTGTTTGCTCTAAGGAAGGTTTTCAGCTTAATTCAAGAACCGGCTGTCCTGCGTTTATACGAGTGCAGAGACGAGATACTGGGAAATGGGTTCTTGACCAGATTCAGAAAGAGCACAACCATGAGCTTGGAGGTCATATAGAGGAGACTACTCCTCGTCCCTCGGTGCTACAGAGAGCACCCGCTCCTACCAAGCTAGCCATATCGGTATCACATAGACCCAAGATGAAAGTTGTTGATGAGGCTGATAAAGGGCGGTCATGCTCTTCTGGTGTCATCTCTTTTAAGCGTTTCAAAGGAGCTGAAGAGAGTGATGGGCAAACGCAGCCCAAGGCTACTGAACCGTATGCAGGGTTGGAGTTCGGCTCAGCTAATGAAGCGTGCCAGTTTTATCAAGCGTATGCAGAAGTTGTAGGATTTAGAGTTCGCATTGGTCAGTTGTTTCGGTCAAAAGTCGATGGATCGATCACATCAAGAAGATTTGTGTGTTCAAAAGAAGGGTTTCAGCATCCTTCGAGAATGGGCTGTGGAGCTTACATGAGGATCAAAAGACAAGACTCCGGAGGTTGGATAGTGGATCGTCTCAATAAAGATCATAATCATGAGCTTGAACCGGGAAAGAAGAATGCCGGTATGAAAAAGATTACAGATGATGTGACAGGAGGGTTAGATTCTGTGGATCTTATCGAACTGAACGACTTCAGCAATCACATAAATAAAATCCGAGAAAACACCATAGGTAAGGAATGGTATCCTGTGCTTCTTGACTATTTTCAGTCAAAACAAGCAGAAGACATGGGATTCTTTTATGCTGTTGAGCTTGATAGCAATGGAAGCTGTATGAGCATTTTCTGGGCTGATAGCCGGTCAAGATTCGCCTGCAGTCAGTTTGGTGATGCTGTTGTTTTCGATACTTCATATAGAAAAGGAGACTACTCTGTTCCGTTTGCAACATTTATCGGTTTTAATCACCATAGGCAACCCGTGTTTCTCGGAGGTGCATTAGTTGCTGATGAATCTAAAGAGGCTTTCTCATGGTTGTTTCAGACATGGCTTCGTGCCATGTCAGGCCGTCTTCCGAGATCTATTATAGCTGATCAAGACTTGCCTATCCAACAAGCTGTGGCTCAAGTCTTTCCCGGGACTCATCACCGGTTCTCAGCGTGGCAAATAAGGTCCAAAGAGCGAGAAAATCTCAGGTCGTTCCCGAATGAATTCAAGTACGAGTACGAGAAATGTTTATACCAGTCGCAGACAACGGTCGCGTTTGACACTATGTGGAGTGCTCTTGTAAACAAATACGGCCTTAGGGATAACTTGTGGCTCAGAAAAATATATGAAAAGCGCGAAAATTGGGTACCGGCATATCTAAGAGCCAGTTTCTTTGGTGGGATCCCCGTAAATGGTACCTTCGAACCGTTTTACAGCACTTCTCTCAATTCTCTTACATCTCTCAGGGAGTTCATCTCGCTGTATGAGCAAGGACTCGAGCAGCGTCGTGAAGAGGAAAGAAAAGAGGATTTCAATTCTTATAACTTGCAGCCATTTCTGCAGACGAAAGAACCCGTCGAAGAGCAGTGTAGAAGGCTGTACACGCTCACCATCTTTAGAATTTTCCAGAGCGAACTCGCACAGTCTTATAATTACCTCTGTGGAAAGACCTGTGAGGAAGGAGCCATAAGCAGATTTCTGGTGAGTAAATGTGGGAATGAGAACGAGAAGCACGCCGTGACTTTCAGTGCATCGAACCTCAATGCAAGCTGCAGTTGTCAAATGTTCGAGTACGAAGGAATTCTCTGCAGACATATCTTGAAAGTGTTTAACTTTTTAGACATCCGAGAACTCCCATCTCGGTATATACTTCACCGTTGGACGAAGAACGCGGAATTTGGGTTTGTACGCGATGTAGAATCAGGTGTGACTTCTCAGGACCTCAAGGCCTTGATGATCTGGAGCCTGAGGGAAGCAGCTTCAAAGTATATAGAGTTTGGGACATCGTCTCTGGAGAAGTATAAGCTTGCATATGAGATCATGCGCGAAGGTGGGAAGAAACTGTGTTGGCAGAGATGAGCATCAAGTAAGGTCATTTGTCCTGGTTCTCTTTGTTTCTCGAGTTTATACTCTAAAATCTTCAAAAGCGTGCGTAGTAGCGAGGTTGTTTTGGTTGTTCTTGTCCTTGTCAGTTTCTCATTTGGGTTGTCTTGCCTCATCGGCTTCAGACTCTCCCTCTGATCTACCTCCTTATGAATAACAATATCATTATTCCATTTATGTCTGAGCTCTTATATCATTTTTCCATTAGATTCAGTTTATTGTTTAGAAGTTAATGACGCCCGTGCTTCATATCGTATAAATGATTGATCCAGTTTCATGTAACAGATATGGTATAGATTGAATGAAGTGAAACAACTTCATTTGGTAGAGACTAGAGACTATCTTCCTTTATCTGGGGAAAGGCAGAATATATTCTAGCAAATATATCGACAGCAGAAAGTTAGGAATGAGTTTGCTGTGAACCAGAGAGGCTTTAATTGAGTTTTTCAGAATATAGGTCTGTAAACCCTAATTTCTTTATTTTCTTCAAGAGTTCCTTTCCTCTGTTACAGATTGAAAAACCAAGTAGAAAAGATGAAGCTTTACTTTATCAGTGTGAAGATGGAATTGGCCGCGATGTAAATCCTAATCCCTTTGTTAACTTAAAAGTCATCAGAAAAGGCGGTGGTGGTCGTCATCGACGTGGTGTGGACAGTCAGTATCCATGAATGACTCGGTGGGTTTAACGATGACATGTATGTTCTCGTGTTTTGTTCATGTTTGTTTCCTCAAAAAACCTAAGAAAGTGAAGAACCTACCAACTTAGAATTTTTGGAAGATTCAGACATTTTGGAAGTTGATATGAATCAAGTAGAAACTTGGGGTGTCATGTAATATCATTATCAAGGCAATGATTGTTTCGAGCACAAACACTGCGCATATGATTCTTTTGAAATACATATATAGACTAGTACCAAGTTAGTCGTATCTATACTATCATTATTTTTACAAGTGTAAATATGATACGATCCAAGATGGATATAATCTTTACCAAACAAATAGGAAGTGACGAAGAGTAAGAGAGGGAGACGAGAAATAAGGAGAAAGAAATTTGATTTTTTTTTAATCTAAACAATTTATTACTCGACAATAGGAAATTTGGACAAGGGGACATACCATATCTCCTAGCTAACTAATCTGCACAAATATTTTGTCGAAGAGGTTTGTAACTAAACTTGATTGCATCATTCGGTAAATAGTAAATACATACTATACCTAACAAGACTAGTAGTTATCTAGGCCCAGTTGAGCCAATCACTCAGTAGCCAATCGTTGGTTAGAGAAGAAGACTTCCTAAGCTCTATCTATACCATAAGAGTTGGGTGATATAAGGCTCTCTATGTACGTATTGGCCTCGAACCCGTCACTGAGCTTAACCCCGCAAATTCCCAGATCTGTCCATGTATTGGTCTCAAAGTTGTACAAGACCATGTCTCCATCAATTTCCAGAAGAACCTCTTCATCATTCTTAGTCGAACACAGCGGTTTCATCGACCTATACAAGAAACTGATCCGGATTCTGGTCCATGATTTCACTTCACCATACTCATTCATTACCCATATATCGTCGTGCACCTCGTAGCAACTATTGACCACACACAGACGTCCACTGAGACTTCCAACCACAAAGTTTCTAAACTCATGGGAACAATCCTCAGCTTCATCAGGCAATGGCATCTCTCGAAACTCCTCGGTTTGAAGGTCAAATGCTACGACCAATCTTTGGTGGTGGCTACCCTCTGTGAAACCCCAGTGAATCGCACCTTTGAAATGCACACCAGACGTGTAGAAGCCATCGTTGTGTTCATAATTCAAATTGCAGATGCGTCTCCATGAGTCTGCCTTCAAGGAATAGACACTAGCATCGAGAATATCGTCACTGGTAGCAACAAGCTTCACTACTTTGTAATCATGAGTGAGATCATCGAAGCCAAATCCATAAGTTTGGAAATGATCTCTTCCGTACTCTACGGATCTAGGAGGCAGAGTTTCAGGTAATCTCTTGGAATCTCCGGTGGTTGGATTATACAAGAAAACAGCGCCTTCTCCAGGAGAGATACACACTAAACCGTTGGAAGATCCAACGATCTCAACCCAGTTTCTTCGGTACGACTTCGCATTCAGGTTAAGCATCACGCGACGATCATCTTCGTTAACCTCGGATCCACCACCGTACAGATGATCTCTCACGTAATTCCTAATCATCTCAGAGAAAATGCTCGGGTCGTCTTTAAGAGGATAATTGAGTTCCACAGCCGTTAATTCCCTAATTCCTTCACCGATCGAATCGAAATCTAACGAGTATAGATTATGTGAAGACACGATGAGCTTACGGTGGAGCGATCGTACAGAGTCGTTTCTAAGTGTTAGATCGAGGTGGCTCTTAGCGAATCCCGGATCCGACGATAAGGAGCAAAAGAGCTTTGACACGCACCTGAATCGCCCGATCGATTTGGCTGGTAATCTAAGAAGAATTTCCCTCATGATCTCTGGAGGAAGGACGATTGATTCCGGTAAAGCTTCGTCGCCGTCGTCATCTTCTCTCCGTCTTTCTCTCTTCGTCGCCTCCATTATCGCTTCCCACAGCAAATGGATCGCTTTCATCGTTGGCGTCTGGTACCTAGCTCTTAGTTTATGACCCGAAACATTAATTTAGCCCAGTGAGACTGGAACCGGGTCTAATGTTGGTTGTCTAAAACCGATTTTAATCCCATTTCCCGGTTAAATAAGCAAACCGGAAGATAACGAGCACTAAAGAATCAAGTTATTTGCTTCTACCAAGCCAATAAATTTTGTAACATTACTGTTTTTTTTTAATTAACTTATAGATTGTTGATTACATTGATTTTGGCCACAAATATTTATATAGATACGGCTGAATGCCTGAATCAATGCATTCTTAATCAATGTATTCTGATTAAAAACAAACTCCATGATTGTATTACTTAATACAAGAAACGCATTAATTAGCCTAGAAATTCACTCTTTGTACACTCCCTAAATAAGGAATATATACTCTCATGCTTACCTATTCTCTTCCTGTCTCGATCTTTCGTTTGTAACAGATATGAGATCAAGCATAAAAGACACAACGAATTTAACGAGTTCAGATCTCCAATGCGGAGACCCTACATCTCGCCGGGAGTTTTTAATTTACTCCGGAAATCCACTAATATCATCATCTTCATCTCCTTTACAAGAATAACACCAAAACAAATAAGTTAAACCTAATTTGGTGTGTCTTTTGATCTCTGAGTCACTCAGAGTCTATTGATTTCATCATCAAAAGATACAATACCTTCAGAGATATCCATAACCCTAGCTAGTCTCGGTGGACAAGAAAAGGGTGGCTGAGAAGCTGTGAAGCAGTCCATCTCTCGCTCGGTTTCTTGCGTAAACAACAGTCGATGAAACTCTTCAACTCATCAGAGCATTCTTCAGGGGCTTTTGGTGGTTTTCCAAAGCACACGGCGCATATTATCGTGGCTCGGTCTGGTGTATGTCCCTGAGGAAGCAACGGGAAGTACCCCACCAAGATCTCGAGCATCGTAAGCCCAAAACTCCATATATCTCCGGCATAAACGTTTGACTTGTCTTCCTCTGTAACACCCTCAGCTTCACTGTCCAATCTCTCGGGACTCATGTAGGCGCACGTGCCGATGAACGAGTTGTTCTTGTCTAATGACTTGACCACGATCTTGCTCACTCCAAAGTCTGCGATTTTGATCTCTTTTTTCGAGTTACGAAGCAGATTCCCTGGCTTGATGTCTCTATGAACGATCTTGAGCTCGTGCAAGTAATTTAACCCTTTCAAAACCTGACGGGCCATTGAAGCGAGTTGGTCTTCTGTAACGACCTCGCCGCGAAGAGATTCGAGCGTGCCGAGATCCATGTATTCTATCGGAATAGATACGTCTTCTCCTGAAGGATTCTGAAAGATCTCGTGACACTTGACGACGTAAGGAGAGTCTACGAGACGGAGGATTTCTATCTCGCGGAGGAGTTGACAGCGGAATGCAGAATCCATGTATTTTTTGACTTTCTTCAACGCGTAGATCTCTGAGTTTGTCTTGTCCCTGACTTTGAAGACGGTACCGCCATTTCCGCTGCCGAGAACATTGATTCTGTCCAAATCAGTTGCAAATACAGTGTTGCTTGCGATTGAAGTAACAGTTGCAAAGGCTGTCTTGGCTGCTGCGATGGGGAAACGGCAGGGGAAGGTAGTAGTAGAAGCTTGTGTAGGAGACAACTTGAGATTGAGGAATCGAGGATTTCTAACAAGAACCATCTTGTTGTATTTGAAGGATTGATCTTGAAGAGCTTAATTAGGCTTAACTAAGGAGGCTTTGTAGGTTGTAACTGTTACTTAATTTATTTATATCCAAAAAATCTATTTCCTTTTTCCTTTTTTAGGGTTTTAGTATTTCCTTTTCTTTTTTTTTTTGTGATAAAGTAGTATTTCCTTTTTCGTCTGGGAAATTTTATATCTTCGTGATTTAACCAGTTTTAAATTTTAATTCCAATTTTTCCCGGTTAAATGTTTCAACCGGGTAACAATGAGTATATAGATAGAACATGTATTCAATTTGTGATAAGTTGTTTTATATTATGACTGAGATCTTAATCACATTCTTTTGCCCACAAGTGTTTAGATAAACAGAACAGAATCATTGGCACAAAAACTATTAATTGACAACCTAAGCTAACGACCTTTTTTTTGTTTAAACATATATTTCTCAAAGAGATTTAAAAAATAAAATAGAAAAGGACAAAACAGTGCAGAGAAAGCATCAATGTTGATGTCATTGACTCATCATTTCAATATCTGCTAGTATTGAGTCTATTGACTAATATAGTACAAACTGTGGGGTTGGTATGGAAATTAAATGGGATCATGAAACAAAGCAACAAACACCATTTCTCTCAAAGCTCTGTCTCACTCAGTCTAGTTTAATTTTCTTCCCCAAATAGTGAAATTAACATACTAATTTTGAACAATTAGAGAAGCTCCTTACTAACCGTAACTAAACCAAATTGAACATTTTCAAAGAGCAGGAGAATATAACTAGTAAGATTGAATAATTAGAGTAGCTACTCACTATTATAAGTTTATGGCTTCTGAGTTCTGAGACTCTGTTTTAATTTGTGACTTTAACTCCAAAGCTACCAAAACTTTTTCTAAGAAAAAAACAAAAGTAGAGAAAGTGAAAAAGTAATCCTACTTTAATTCTTTCTGATTGGTTGTAACTTTTAAGGTGAGAAAGGACACTTATGTAGAACAAACATTAACTCTCTTCTGCTGCCATTGCTCTCTCTCACTTTCTCTCTTGCTCAAAAG
>VBRH01000168.1:334718-376710 GCA_014578085.1 Cardamine resedifolia | reverse complement strand
TTTTTTTTTTTTTTTTTAACAGTTTTCACAGCAAAAAAAACTAACCCATTAAGCTAACAGAAAAAAGCTCGCCTCAATAGGGAGCCAATCTGGAAGTCTAGAGCCTACATGGGAAAAACAGAAACTTCGTGTTTAGGCTATTTTTGCAAGGAGATCTGCACTGACATTGTTACAACGTGGGATATAAATCAGAGAAAACGTGGGAAGAACTCTTCAACCCCTTGAAATCATTCAATTCAGACGCAAACGAGGGCCAATCATTCGGATATTTGGTTAACGCGATAAGGTCTTGGCAATCGGTTTCAAATATAGCTTCCGTAACATGGAGGGAACGAAGACAAATCATCATCCAAATGAGTGATTTCAACTCAGAATGCAAAGGAGAAAGACAACGACGCGAGGCCTTTAAACCAAAATGAGTTAAAATCTGACATGTGGATAAAACCCAACCATGACCACTACACGGGTCTGATTGGTGCCAGGAGCCATCCAATTGCACTTTAATCACATCCTGAGAGTCTCGGCATGGTGCCAAAATTGTTGGGAATGTAGAGAGGTGGTTCACCGTTTCTTCTCGACCATTTGCTTCTCGAAAAGGTTTTGCTTCTTGGATCGTCAATGTCAAGGTTTCTGCGGGATGAATGTTCTTGTTCTCAAAGACTTTAGCATTCCTGGCTTTCCAAATGTACCATAAAATCCATGGGTAGCATCTTACATTATCGCTAATACCGTTCAAATCCTGCATCCTCCAAAACAAAAAATCCAAATTCACAAATACCGATTGAGATGGAAATGTACCCTCTATCAAAGGAATTGGGGATATGGACCATACTTGATATGCGGGTGAGCACTCGAAAAACAAATGATTAATCGTCTCTTCCGGGGCACCACACCGAGGGCAAACCCTGTCCGTGCCACAATGCCTATCCGCAAGGCATTGGCAAGAGGCTATACAACCTGAACCAATCTGCCATAGTAAATGTTTTAATTTTTGTAATGTTGAAACTTTCTACGATTGTGTCTGCAGTGTAATAATACTCGGTCCTTGAGAAAGGATGTCACAATCTCCTCTACGACTTAAATGATTAAAAACTGTATGAACTCTGAACTATTAGTGATAAAAAAATTTATTTTATTTTTTTCCAACAAAATATTTTTATTATAAGTGCAAGATTAATTAAAGTTGAACTTAAAATTTAAAGTTGTTCATCGTTATTTGACAAAATTTGGGAGCCACAAGTAGGTAGGGTCCCAAAAGGAAATATTATGTCATCAGTTATATTTGGAGACCAATGATTGTTCGTGAATGAATCACTAATTTTCCTGGCGGAAACAGGTTAATAATAAAATGAAATTTCCATCCGATCAGACATAAAACGAAAGAAAAAGAAGATAGTAGATGATCGATTCGTCTCTACAATCAGAAAAAAATAAAAATGATTAATTCATGTGACTACTTCCATTTCGTTTTTGTAATAAAGAAAGGAACATGTACATTTTTGTAGTAGCTATAGACCAACAAAAGAAACCACTATAGGACAACCATTCTATCTTCCCACGACACGAGGTTTCAAAATCGTATACAAAAAATATTATATAAAAAACAATATAATATATGATGTTTTGCGTGGATATGGTCCTTAGACCAAATCTCGGTCTTCATAGAAGTCTCTTTTACGAAAATCGATGTGTTTAGTTTGATTTGTGTCTCTATGAACTTTAAATCCCCATGGGATAATGCAAGCACATCATGAGCTACACATTGTCCGACCATTTTTATTGCATTTACTTCATCATGTGTTCTATTTTCATATGTAACTAATAAAACAATGTAGTTATGTAACTAAAATTATTATATTTACATTTTATAGAAATCAACTATATATATAGAATATCCATGACAAGTATTTTGGTTGGTTAATGATGATAGTTGTTTCAGATTTAATATTATTGGTTCGAGTTTCAATACTGAGTAGTATTGCATATTACGTACAACTGATATGATTTGTTTGTTTTTTTTCTCGCAAAATTATAGTCATGAACGTGATATACATTGTATTTCTCCAATGCAGAACAAAAGTACATCACATTGTTAAATTTTATTTTTAGTTAAGATCAACTTTTAAATAACTAATACCATAAAACATAATTAATCATTAGATCAAATGTAAATCTCAAAATTACATTCAACAAATCATTGTAGCTCAATATGTTTTGACAAAAATAGAAACATTTGTGGTCCTATCAAATAAAGAGTGTTGGTTCAAGATGACATTATATTTGTTTAATTTTGAAATATATGCGTTCTCTATAGGGGAAAAAACGAGTTAAGGCAATGGCAATTGAGAACAAATTTAAAATCTCTTAAGTAAATTTTCGATAAAAGAAACAAGGCTTAAAGAAATCATTTATCAACGTCCTAGAATATTTTTATCCTTTTCACAATTCACCTATAAAATCTCATGTTAAGAAACCAACTATGCAAATATAAAATTTAGTATTTATAATTTTTTTTACCTTAAACATCAAATTATACTCATATACGTCCGATCAAAATATAAATTACAATGAAAATTTTCAAAAAATATATATATAAAAATTAGATAGATTTTTGCAGTCCTCTAGTACGAAGGTCACTGGAAACGGTAAGGCCCATAAGGAAGAAGAAGACATCGCGATGAGTGTGGGACCCTCGTGGTGACAACTCAACGGACATAAAACAGAAATGACAAACGAGATGAGTGCGTGGGAATCCGACGTAGAATACCATCTCTCATCCATCATCGTACGGCCACTATTCATCTTAATCAAAATAGTCGATTTCACATTATATTGATAACGATTGCAACTCATCATTATATATGTTTGACCGCTAAAAGAAACTGACCGATGCATTATCGTGGAGTGTGGAGCAACTAAGCGACCTTAGTGATTATTTACACGTTTTAGGCAACAAGAGTTTTGCTGTATAGTTTCTAAGTTTTTTTTAGTGGTTATAGCTTAATCATATTATTTCAATTGATTAGTACAAGTTGTTGTTTTTGTATGAGATTAGCTAGTTAAAAGATATAGTATATGTTATAGTTAATGTTGAATGATTAGGAGAATCTATATTATACATAAGAAAATAAATTTAAGATATATTCATTTTCAAATTCTAGATATCAACTAAATAATCCAAAACATTAGTTTTTGGCTTTGAAAATTTTAGATTTTGTGCCAATAAAATAACCTTTTTTAAAGTAGTATATTTAATTTTTAACAAACCTTCAAAAGTTATATTTAAAAACATGACAGAAATTAGTTTATCAACTTTTACTGTATTCTAATACATATGTACCCAAAAAAAAAAAAAATTACCACCAGAAATTAGTTTAGAAAAACTCATTTATTATCTGCATATGTAGAATTTTGTTCACATTATAAAAAAACTAATAAACGGCGGCTTTATGGTCAGTTCCAAATCACGTTACGAATTGGTTCACATTATTATTCGTAACATTGTCAAAAAAATATGAATATTAATTAAATAATATGAGATCGAGGCAACAAACAATTGTGTATCTCTCTCCTCTCACATTCCCATGTATATATACAGATGCTTGGCTTTTCCTTTTGCTTCACTTTTAATTTCTCTACTCATATCCATCATCCTCTCTGATCTCAAGAATCAAACTCAAACTCATTCACATAAACACTCACGCTCATATAATATTCTTCAAGGAGCTTCTCAGATTCCCCTTCCATGGATCATTTGTTACAGCACCAGGTAATTAAAATCCACAATTTCAAACATCTTGATGGGTTTTGTTTGTTTAAATTAGAATCTTGATGTACTTTTCTCTTTTTCCTTAAAGGATGCTTTTGGGAATTTTTATAGTAAAGCAAGAGAAGCCATGGGAGGAGTATCATGTCCATCAAACCCAACACAAGATCACCATCAGAAGAAACCTTCTCAGGCGACCCCGGCGGCGGCGTTGAAGCCACAGCCACCGGAACTAGCCCTGAGATGTCCACGTTGCGACTCAACTAACACAAAGTTTTGTTACTACAACAATTACAGCCTCTCTCAGCCTCGATACTTCTGCAAATCATGCCGGAGATATTGGACTAAAGGCGGAACCCTAAGGAACATTCCCGTCGGCGGAGGCTGCCGGAAAAACAAACGGTCCACATCTTCGGCACCAAGAAGCCTCAGAACCACGCCGGAACCGGCCTTTCACGACGGGAAAGCGTTCTCGGCTGCGAGTTTTAATGGGTATAATAACAATGAACAGATTGATCTCAGCTTAGCATTTGCCTTGCTGAACAAGCAACCACCGGGGAGTTCTTCACATCTAGGGCTTCCTTTGGAATTTGGTAGCTCTCATCAATCTGACATGGAGAGTGTGTTTGGGACAAGCCAACAAAAGGTGATGAACGCTGGTTATGCTTTTGGGAATGGGGGAAGCGGTTTGGATATTGCAATGGGTGACCCAAACAAGGTCTTGTGGGGATTCCCATGGCAGATGAATGGAGAAAGCTTAGCGATGATGAACATAGGAGGAGGAGGAGGTCATGTAGATCAGATTGACTCAGGGAGAGAGATTTGGACAAATATGAACTATATTAATTCTGGTGCTTTAATGTAGTTCAAATTAAAACCCCAATTTTATTTGGGTTTTGATTTAGAGTTTGAATTTCACATGTTTTTCTTGGGAGAAAAAAGGAGGCTAGCTATTTTATGTCATGGTTTAAGGAAATATAGATATATTAGGGCTTCTTCAAAGAGTTTCAAACTTACAAATTAATGGGGTTGGGGTAGTTTTTTGTTTTCGGTTTCTGATCTAAATTGTTGAGTTTTTTTTTTTTGTTTTTTTGTTTGTTTTGTATGCTACTATGTTTTAAATGAAGCATTTCCTTTGTTGTTCTAATTTCGAAAATGACTGTTTTCCTAATTAAAGTTTTGCGATATTCAACAGGTTTCTGAATGAACAATGAATGAAGATTTTATTAATGTGAGAACAATTTACTATGATGGAGTTGTGTGTTCAAACCCTAATTTTTCCCATTGTATCCTAATCATTATTTCTCCTATAAAAAATCTGACGTCTAGAGGCTTCTTAATGGCTTGGTCAATGACGTCGATGTTTCTCTTAATTGATTTAATGACGTAAAGGATCATTCCTGGTAATGTTATGTAAATTTCAAATAAAGTATTGGTATAGTGTGGACTATATAATTAATACTATATTAGTACTCTAATCAATTCAAACGAGTCATCTTTATAAGAAAACAGATGAAAGTGTAAGCTTTAAATAGTTTAGATTCTTTAGAATGTACATATATTGAATTTATTGGATGAGAATGTAAGACCAGAAATGATGACTAAAGCAATCTCACCTAACCTAATTTTGCTTACAGAGGCTAACTATACATAAACTTAAGAGAATGTTTTAAATATAAAATATCTTTGTTGGTTGGTAGTTTCTTCACATACAAAAACACGTGTTTATGTATATACAATCATGCACACACATATATACAGTACACCTAAATTGATAATATGCCAGTAAATTCTCAAAAAAATATTGGAAAAAAATATTTCTACCCGAGCAAGTTTCTGACCAGATTTTCTGGGTAACTTACAAAAAGTTTGAAATTTAAATGTTAAGTGTCAACAACTGTTGTGACATTCGTTTTTCTGGTACATTATACACATTTCATTTATATAAAAGTATACTAACAAGGAAAATGCATTATCTGGATTATAATTCGAATATTCTATCTAGTCTAGAGGGTCTAATATTCTATAAGACCCATTGGGCTAAGGCCCAGTTATAATTCCAATCCTGCGAAATGAACCAGAGGCTTTTGATGCTTTCGATATATGTATAATCAGGCACTAACTGGTTCCACAATGACAGTTTTAGTAGTCTCCTTCCTGAATACTTTAACATTAAATAGAATTACGACAACTCAAATCTTTCATACATGTATTTTCCAGAACATAGTTCTCAAACTACTAATTCACATCAATACCGGAGTCACAGGAGTTGCTCTTATAATCCAACTCCAAATCAACAGTACCTGAGAAGCAGAAACAAAGATGGGAAAATGAAGATCAGTTCCTTTAGAGATTTCAGAGAGACATTGATAAAAGAAATATATATTAACTTTAGAAGAGACTACCTAATTATATTAGTCATTCTCCATCTATTTCTGAGGCTTCTTCCACAAAACACCAATCTTCTTGAGCACATTCCCATTTTTCTTCTTTGTCAACTCATCGTCAATATCCTCTGAGTAAGGAGAGTTTGTTTGATTATAGTTCTCAGTGAACTTCCCGTTGTTTCCAGCAGAGAGCATCGCGGTTGCTGCTTCAGCAGCTTTTCTCCATTGGTTTGATTGAACTTTGAGCTTCCTGAGTTCTGTTTCCATTTCTGAGTTTGAAGCTTGAGTAGCCTCTAGTTGCTCGGTCACCCTAACCGCTCTTTTGCTACTCTTGTCAGCCTCTTCCATCGCAATCCCTAGCTTCATGAGCGCGTCTTGTACATCTGTCTCCCTCTTATAGATATCCGCCTTCAATGTCTCGTTCTCGTCTGAAATGATCTGGAGTTCTGTCTCTTTGTCCATCAAATCCGCCTTTAGGTTCTCAATCACCTCGCTTAATTTCTTCAGCTCAGCTTTGAAATCTGTTTCTTTCTGGTTCTTTGTCAGTTTCAGGTATAGGTTATCTTTCTCCTCTGAAATAAACTGTAATTCTGTTTCCTTGTCCATCAACCTCGCCTTTAGCTCATCTATCTCGGATTTAGCTATCTTTAGTTCAGACTGGAGTTCAGCTTGTATCCGTAACCGAGAAGAAGCCTCTACATTCCCCTCTTGGTCTTTTCTATCAGAAGCTTCTAGAGCACCTCTCAATCGCTCTACCTCGCATTTTAAGGAAGATACTTCTTCCTTCATCTCATTTGATTCCCCAAGTTTCAAACTTTCATAGTCTTTAAGCAGGATTTCTTGACTAGCCAAATCTTCTGGATTGGTCTGAAGTTTATTCACAAGAGCTTCAAGCCATACCATCCTCGATTTTGACTGTTCAAGCTCCACCGCCATCTTCTTATAATTCTCAACTGCTTTTGTGCCATCTGACTTCAGTTCTTCTACTGCCTTTTTAGCATTCTCCAATTGCCTAAGAGTTTCAGAGGCTAAAGCCTCCGTTTCAGCGTCTGATACCTCGCAGTCCTTAAGTTGGTTCCTGAAATTCTCGACGAGGAAAAGTGTGTCCATTAAGTTTCCCCTCAAAAGTTGAACCTCCGAGTTATGCAACTCAGCTTGTTTCACATGACCAGCTTCAGAAGAAGCCACCATCTCAATCTGAAGCTTGAGTTGTCGGATCTCATGAACAACTGCAGCCAATCCAGCTCTTTCACCAGCAGTAGCACTAAACTCCAAATTACACTCCTGAGATACACCTTGCTGATCAAGAGCACCAGTTTTATCGGTTTCTTCTTCCAAAAACTGATTCTGGGTCTCCTCAAGCTTAGAGGAAACTTCTTGCAGCTGTATCTTGCACTCCTCTGCTTCTTGCTCTGCTTGCTTCTTTGATGTCTCAGAAACTGAGACTTGATCTTTCGCCTTCTTCAGCTCCTCCTGAAGCTGCGAGACTAGTGACTCTAGCTCCGTTATTCTACTCGGCCTCTTCTTCTGTTAGCAATGAAACAAGGCGGCGTTACAGCAATCTCAAGGAGAGAAAAAAAAAAAAACAGACAATTGGGTGAAAATTCGTTACATTATAAACTCTCAACTACCTCAAAATAAATGTTCCACCTAATTCTGTATCTCATAGGGCCCAAAATTAAATGTATGCTAAATTTTTCCTCATCAAAGTCAATACAGAAACATGTTATGATGGAAAGGCTTATCTTGGATCATGCAAATAAAAGATATTTATGAAATTTTAATACCCGACAAAGTGTAATACAGCAAAAAACAAAACTTTTCAAGACCCTTAGATTGAATCTGAAACCAGTTTAGTACAAGAGCTCGTACCTCAGAGACAGGGCTTCGGGGTGATCTACGATCCGGAACTTTTGGACTTTTATCCTTTGGTGTTCTGTTATTAGCTGAGACAGGAGATGAAGAGGATTCAGACTCTAGCACTGCTATCTTTAGTGGCCGAGCAGCTCGAGGAGACGCCTTCTTAGGAACATCTGGAGATCCATTTCTGCCCCAAAACAGGAAAAAAAATGACAAATTGTAAACCAAGAAGATATCACATTCCAAAAGATGCAAGCAAATGAGCCAGAGAACCAATAAACTTCTTACTAACAGAAACAGATCATTAAAGGTCATAACTTGTTGCTACATAGAATGGGTCTTACTGTTGCATAAGAGATTAGAGAAAAATTGTGACAGGATTCGATTGAATAGAAACAAAAAAGGTATTGAGGACCACAAGAATGTAACCTTCAAGATTCAGTGTTGAAAAAGTGCAAAACTCCCACAAGACAATCACAAAAGAGGAGAAGAATCAGCCATAAATGCAAAGAACTATACAAAGACAAAAACAAAATTTTTACCTTGCCTTTTGGGTCTGCATACTGTAATATTATCTCTCCAATACACTGAACGAATAAAAACCTTCTTTACGGAATAGATATTTTCGGCCACTTCTTTGATTCTTCAATGTAGCCTGAGACCCACCACGAATTGTAGATAGCTCATGAATATTTAATGCAGAAAGATGGAGACATAATTAAGAATCCAATGGCAGAGAAAACATGATAGGAGTTATTACACAAAAGGATAAGCGTTTTAAAAAAATATTTCTTACGTCTGTAATCAAATCCATTGCCAGAAAATGAACATCTTAAAGTAGAAACAAAATCTTTTAGTGCACTTGTTACTAGTGTCTTATGTCAGACATAGAGATTCGTTGGATTGTGCATTACCTACCCTAAAACCACATTAAGATTCAGTGCACGCCCTCATGTTCATGATTCTTGATCAAACATTTGATTTCACAACAAAAGTAAGTTTTCTTTTTTCACTGATAGCTCTAGAACACCACACAAAAAATTGGTCTATAATATTGCACACAATCAGAGTCAAATCTCAGTTGAAGCAAAAGAATATTTTCAAAAGATGAGTTTAAAGACTGCATAGCTGAGTTTTTGTTCTGGATTTATTCAAAGAAACCCCCAAAAAAGAAAGAAAGACCAACTCATATATCTTGACACTGTTAACTATTGATGCTATGCTAACTACACAAGTTGTTTGACTATAAAGTTACATAAAAGGAATCTCCCTTTGTTGCCTCTTGACAATGTAATGTTCACAACCTATCATCATGAAGACTGGTACCAAGGGTCCTACACAACTACACAAGCAGCATAATGTGGTAAATTTACGTTAATGTCCCTACCAGATTCACCCTCCTAAATGGGACACAAGAGGGTTAAACTGTCATTTTTCTAGACCAAGTTCCATGTTCTCCTCCATTATTGCCGTGAAAATAGGGAACTTAGACGTTGAAGAACTACTATCATGAATCATTACAAGTGTAAAAATTAAACAGATTAATACCCACTCAAAGACAAGGCAAAAAGAAATCTATTTGGTTTGACGGATAAAATTTTCCAGAAAAAAAGAAGAATCTAATATGTAAAAGTAAAACCACTTGAGTGCAATGATCATATTAGTTTAAAGTAAGTATGAGCAAACAATCACAATGCAGGAGAGAAAAAGCTTCAACATTAAACCTTAAAATTTACTAAAAGCAAATAAAAAAGGAGTTCCTTTTTTTAATGAGACCAGATATGAAGAACTGTAATGCAACATTAAACTATCACAACATCTTGCTTCAAAAGTAAACTAAAAGGTGAAATATTAATAACACAAATATTAGAAGAAAGAAAAAAAAGAGAGACATAATGACATTTCAAGCTCCAAGAAGGTTAAACTTAAACCCTATATTTAATTTTTTCAAAGAAAAAATCAAGTTCCCAGTTATTCATCATTTAAATGGAGTGTAAAAATTTGAAATTTACTTCTGACTAGGAAACCAAAAAGACACGAGCTTTATGCAATTAATCAAAGCTTGAAAAGCAAAATGTGAAGGAGAAGCAGAATATGCAAAAGAGGCAACGGAAAAGGAGAAAAATCACAAATTTTTCTCGGAAAAGAAACAACATTTTCCAGGAAAAGCTATTGCATTTTTCAGAAAACAGAGTATCTAAAGCTTTCCTGTAAAAATTTCTTCATTAGAACCAAAATCATAGGAGCAAAAAGAGTTCCTTACACTGCGAGGAGGGTTCGAGCTTGAAGAAGAGATTCAGTGTTTGTGAAGAAAAGAAAATGTGAAAAATCAAAATGGGTAAAAAGATTTGAGAAGCAAAACCTAAGTTTTCTTTTTCTTTTTAGGGGCCTTGTAGATTCCAAGAGTGAACAGTGTGAGATGTGAGAGAGAGAACTGAGAAGTGGGTAATGTGTGTTGTGGCTTTGGGCAGTGCGTCCTGAGGAAGACAGAGGAGAGAAGGGAACAAAAGGTTATTCCAAAACGCAGCACGACAAAGCGTACACCTTTGTCGTTTTGGCGATAGTTTTTGATTTTTGAAATTTAATTTCCGGTTTTAGACAATTTCCCAAGTCCAGACCAAACCCGGGAATCTTTATATACTACTCTCTTTTTTCTGTTGTCATAGTTAATTACTGATTAATTTGTCCACAATTATTGGTTATTGACTATGTTATTTTTCCTCTCTGGTCGTAGCTAAAATACGACTGTGTTTTTCTCGCTCTGCAAATTATTTCTTAAAAAATAGAGTGAGTGAATCAATCCTAATGAAGTTTTAGAAAAATAAAGTCAAGTATCAAACAAATATTTTTGGCTGAATAATTTATTTTCGGTAAAGGTAATATATTCTTCATATTCTCTTTGCTTCTGTCAAATGTCAACGTGTTATTTTTTATTTACTAAAATCTATAGTGTAAACCGTAAATCACTATTCTTGCTTAAATGGGCCATCGCAGTAAATTAAAATGGGCCCTAAGTTAGCTCATTCATTTTATTTTCCAAGCCCACTCATTTACCAGTCCAAAATTGCAGCTACCATCTATAATGCAAAAAGCCATAAACTAATGTTTATTATCTAAGACCATCCCATCAATCAAGAAGTTCTAATGAGAGTTTCTAAATAATTAAAAAATAAAATATAATTGAAAAGTATAAAAGAAAAAAAAAATTTGAAATAAGGTTCTAAAAATTCTTGTTATCTCTTCACTATTTGGGAAGAAACTCGATGAGATGTGATTGGTTCACTTTATTTTCAATAATTAAAGTTAATTAAATAATTAAACATATTACAAATATTAATTTAATAAAGTTGAGATACTCACGAGAGTTTCTTAAAGGATAGAGATGCTCTAAATGCGTGCAACTGCAATGCCCGGAACTTTAACAAGGGGTAGGATTTGAGGAGACTTGATAGAATGGTCGGTCGGAAAAAAACTTTTATAAAGCTTGAACATACTACTCAAAAAGCTAAAGCATCCATTTTTATTGGTAAGTGCAATACTTAAGTGTATTTTGGGACATTATGGGTCCGGCTTTCTATAAATTATCTATTTTTACGGTTATATTTGTTAATAACTTTTTTTTTGTTTTGCAAAGTTTCACTACACTAATCACATGTATAAACACACTTCCAGTTTAGAACCATCAGTCAAAGTATAACCAAAAAAAAAAAAAAACTAGTTAACCGTCACTTAACACGTGTCATAATCAAAGAGCATGAGCATGTCCATTGATGTAATTCACATTTCAATATTTCATCATCACCGCTATTTCATCAACAACACAAGAAACAGAGCTACTAAAAATCAACCAAAAAGAAAGAAAAAAAAACGCCATGAGATCGAGCAATAACCTTATAGGTCTCGTAAACTTCTTTACTTTCCTCCTCTCTATTCCGATCCTCGGTGGTGGAATATGGCTGAGCACCCGAGCTAACTCCACTGACTGCATGAGATTTCTTCAGTGGCCACTCATCGTAATCGGAATCTCAATCATGGTTGTCTCTTTAGCCGGATTCGCCGGAGCTTGTTACCGTAACAAGTTCCTCATGTGGCTTTACCTCTTCGTCATGTTCTTCATAATCGCTGCTCTCATCGGATTTACCATCTTCGCTTACGCCGTTACTGATAAAGGGTCAGGCCGGTTTGTGATGAACCGTCGATATCATGATTATTATCTTCAAGATTATTCCGGTTGGTTAAAGGATAGGGTCACTGATAATGGATATTGGGGAGAAATCAGATCGTGTGTTAGGGGTTGTGGAGTTTGTAAGAAGATCCGAAGAGATTTAAATGGCGTTCCTGAAACTCCTCAGATGTTTTACTTCAGAAAACTTAGTCCCGTTGAGGTATTAAATATTTTTGAATTTTTATTTGATTTAAACGTTTTCACTTTACAATTTTGCTAATTTAGAAAACCGATGTCTCAACCTTAAAAGTAAAATAAAAAACTTTACTGACTTTTTGCTCTGTTCAAAAGTTGTAAGAGGAAACGGATAATTCCATGAGTTTCTTTGTTTGGGGGTTCTTTGGATATTCATAGTCAATCAGGTTCAGAAATTCTAGTGAAAGCTAGAGTTATTTTACACTTTAAATATTTTTTTGGTCCTAAATGTCTTAAAATTATCATATGACAAGAGTCTTCATAACTCCATTATTTTTTAGTTAAGAAAAGAAATGTCAGTAACAGTTACACCATCGAAAACATAAAATAATAATATTCGTGTAACTGAAGAAACTTAAAGAGTTTTCTTATGATAGACTTCGTTGACTATTGAATGGAGTGTATAAAATCTGATTCCAGCTTTTTATCTTCAGACTGCTCCGCCAAAAACATACTACAGTATACTAGAAATTAATATTGAATTGTTTGTTTTCTTAAAATATTTCCCACCTATTATGGTAACCATAAATGAAGCAGTTTTAGCATGTAAGAGAGATCATGAACAGAAATGTATAGGCTCCTAAATTTGTTGATTGGCTCTTATTGGCCAAGTTTTAGCTTTTGTATTAATGTTCATAAATATATTCGTATTATCTTCTTACCTATCCACCTAAATGTTAAGGTATCATACTTTTTTTTTTTTTTTTTTTTTTAAGCTATCATACTTGAAATCTTTTCTCAAACAACTCGTTTTCAATTCCCATTTTCCAGTTCTTACAGTTATCTCAATGAGCTGGATTTATCATGCAATGCCACTTATTTTCGAATGTAACACGGCCTAGACCTTATTATGATATGCATTTGTCTTAAATGTGCAGTCGGGATGTTGCAAGCCGCCAACAGAGTGTGGCTATACGTACATGAACGAGACAGTGTGGGTTCCGGGAGGAGAAATGGTGGGACTAAACCCGGACTGTATGTTGTGGAACAATGACCAGAGAGTACTCTGCTACCAATGCAGCTCTTGTAAAGCCGGTGTTCTTGGTAGCTTAAAATCGAGTTGGAGAAAAGTATCGGTGATCAACATTGTGGTTTTGATCATACTTGTTATCTTCTATGTCATCGCCTATGCGGCTTACCGGAATGTTAAGAGGATGGATAATGACGAACCGGCCGGTGAGGCAAGGATGACCAAATCTCATCCTAGTCATTTTCACTCTTGATGAAATTTTAGAAATTGGTTTTCTTCGAGGTTGTGTTTTTATTACTACTCTACATGTTATGGTTTATGTTGTAACGATAAAAATGAGTTTTTTTTTTTTTTAAAGACTTTTTTTTGTTTTGTTTCTTTTTGGCTTTGTATGATGATGATAATGATGATCACTAATTCCGTTGTCTTGTAAATTAGTTGTGTTGCAATTAGTCTAACAATATTAATAACTGCTCATCATGATGCTTGCCATTTTTATGCATGAGCAATAGAAGAAAACGAAAACAGAGGAGCAATGGTTTAGATTTGTTGTATATTTTGTTGGTGTCATCATCTAATATTTGATTCTGCATTAAAGATTATATGAAACAAAAATTCAGAATTTATTGGTCAGTAAAACTGTAAAAGTAACATAAAAGATGCCTAAAATGGAAGAGGGTAACAGATTTGAGATTCCCTCTAGAAACAAAAGTGTTACGCATCTCACTATCTCAAATAATTGTTTAAATTGATATGAATGATCAAACCAGTACTCAAATAAACCGGAACGGTTTGTCAAACGGTTTTCGAATTACTCACATTTGGTTTTGAATTTGTGGTTTCATCTTCACGACTGAGTTCTGGGCTCCACCTACTAATCGTCTGTTCTTCAACTGTGTATTTCTCCAAACACACAGGTAGATTCAAATCCTCTCCTTTGAAGTTACCATTAACGTAGAGAGTCAATAACGTTTTCGCAACACTTCCACTTAACCGAACAGCACAATGGATATCTGACCACACTCTTAACCGGTCACTGTCACCGGACTGAACCAAAACCGAGTATTCAGAGTGAACAAGAGATGGATGGTGACGGTATGCCACGAAATCCACACCATATTGCAACCCGGATCTCAAAACCCAGTTCTTCGATCGTAATTGTGAATAAGCATTGAAAAACATTGGGAAGTTTGGTCTTTTTGATTTCATGTAGAGCCATGTGTCTACTACTTCATCCTCCAAGCAACGACCTTGAAGAGAGATTTTGATGCATTTGAGATTGTAGAGCAAAAAGAAAGCTTCTTCAAAGGTTAACTGAATCCATTTCTTGATTTTATCTGCGGATAGAACAAGTCTACCGAAACAACAACGGTCGAGAAGCTCAGCTTGCTCTGCATCAACCGCTAGAAGCACATTGCAACTAGAAAGGGAACCGCATGACTCTGTTTTGGCTAGAGCGAGCTGGAGCTCTGAGACTGATTTTGAAATAGGTTCTGCAAGAGCTTTTGCTTCAGCACCTTTCCATTTCCATCTTGGCGCCATGGAATTGAGCTGCATATATCGCACTAAAGATCAAACCTTGTGACCATAATAGTAAAAATAAAAAACATACAACAACGTTGACCAAAAGGTAATGTCAGATCAATCTGGGACTAAATCACTTTCAAAAGGTCTATACAAGAAGAGAGCATACAGTCATTCTCCAGAAACTACAATCATACTTAGCGTACCTAATTACATAAATAAGCTTCAGAGTTCTACAAAAAAATCTTCTTTCAGGCATTTTGTCGAACAGTTCCCATACGTATAAGATCAACAGAGAAAAAACTCAAATTGATCACAATCCAAAATCAAACCCGTGATTCGAAAACTTGACTTTAATAGATTGATTATACAAAAATTAACACTTTCACGGAGCTAAATTTCCTGGAGAGGATTTAGGCTGGAATAAAGTGAATTATCCAACGAACTCAGAATCTTTAAATACCTAATTTATCGTTAGTGATGTCACTCTAATCCTCCAATAAATCTGCCACGATATCTTCGAAGGCGATAGAAGATCGGACTGAGTCACTGAGCTAATGGAATGGGTCAACGCCGGAGTGAAGTGTCTGACGCAAATCTCTCGGGTTAAGAAACGAATTCGAATGACAAATTGACGATTATACCCTTTTTATTTTACGGAATTACTTACATATATGATGATCACGACGTAGAACTACCTGATATATATAAGCCCCCGTCTTCGTGGATCGAGAGCTTGACGCCGCCATAATAACTCAGGGAGATGGAGAACACTCACTTATACAAACTTTACTTCAAGGGTTTGATAAGCAATGAATTGTCTGTAAATGGCATAAAAGCAGGATTTGGGGTTGTAATTTGTGATCATAAAGATATCTATTCTATAAGACTAAGGGACCGCTTCACAATCCGGAAAACATGACTCCCATGGAAGCTGAGATTAGGGCGTTGATGCGTGGTCTAGACGAAGCTTTGAGTTTCAGGATCAATCATATCTCTATATTCTGCGATTGTGATCAGATTTTCAATTACGTAATGTCTATATTTCTTTGTTCCATTAATTGTTACGATTTCAAAATGTATATGCTTTAAGTCTTTACAAATGCATTTATGTATTGCCTTGGAACGTTTTCTCTTGTCTCTGTTTTGACGATTTGATTTTGAACGTAGCTCTCGGGAATATCTGATCCCAAGGAGAAAAAGATTGCTTTGCTTATGGAGGATGTGAAAAAACGTATCAGAAACCGATTCTGGTATAGCAAACCTTTCATGATGTTTGAAAAAGATGTTGAATTTGCTTATAAACTTGCAATGGAGTCGATGCCTTTGTTTCCTCGTCGTCAAGCCAAGGAAGCTAAGAAACAGACTTGCGTTATCTGTTTCGATGACATTGATCTTGCTCTCATATTTGCTGTTGATCAATGCGGTCATCGATTTTGCTTAACATGCGTGAAACAACATATAGAAGTGAAGCTTCTTGATCAAAAGATCCCTAGTTGTCCTCAACATTGCTGCAAGTCTCAGCTATCTTTTGTTAGATGTGACAAGCTTTTGACTGCAAAGGTGAGTTTCATGTGGAAACAGAGGATTAGAGAGGGCTCGATTCCTTTTGGACAGAGATTTTACTGTCCAAACCGAAGATGCTCGTATCTGATGTCCAAATCCGAGCTTTTCACATTTTCTAAACCTGGATTTAGGAGATGCTTCAAATGCGGTCGCTCTTTTTGTGTACACTGCAACGTTCCATGGCATAATACAATCTCCTGCAGCGATTACAAGAAGTTGCATCCTAATTCTCAAAATGATGATAAAAACTAATATCTCTAGCAAATAAAAATGGGTGGAAGCGATGTCGCAAATGCTGGCACATGGTTGAACTTTCTGATGGATGCATCCGCATAACTTGCAGGTATCTCTCTCGACGTAATCCTTTTAGATCTTTTTTATTTATTAAACTTTTAACGTTATCTTTAGAGCTTCTTTGAATCAAACAATCGCCTCATTTGATTATGTTTCTACATATATATATTAACGTTATCAAACCATTTTCATTCTTCCTTGATAACCTTTTAGGTGTGGAAATGTTTTTTGCTACATCTGTGGAGCCGTGTGGAACGACGACGGCAGCCATGTAGTTTGCATGTTTCCGCTCGGAAACCAAATCCCGATGAGAATCAATGAGACGCCTTTTGGTGCCTTTTTCCTTGTTATTTTGATTGTTTTTTCCCTTGTTTTTGGTGTGTGTTGTTTTAGAGTTTTGGGATGACTGGTCAGGTCCCGATCGGAATAATTTATAAAAATCTCTCTGGTTTACTCTTCTCTGCATGTCTTTTTTTTTAGATTAATGGAACTGCAATATATCTTTCTCCTTTGTATTTCGTCACTATCTTTCATGAAACTCTTCTTACATGCACGATGTAAGGTGCACGTGAAATCATCTTACATGTTACAAGCTTTAGAAGCCTTTTGATTGAAACTATATTAAAAATTAATACGAGGGTACTAAAAACATTTGTCTTAAGCCTGCAGGAGAAAAAAACTTCGTAGACTTGTCCTCCTATTGATATCTTTCAACCATCATTTCTCTAGGTCTATGTGATTAGTATGAACTTATGTATATATATGACCCTTAGGCCTTAATGCAATGGAAGTTTTCTTAAATTTGACACTAAATATGATGATTTTGGTCAGGTAGGTGTGGATTTCTATATAAGTGACATGTAGATGCTTAATATAATATTTAAGCACTCAGTTATAGGTTTATAGCACACATATATAACAGACTCACTAATGGTGACATGCCGATGTTTAATACATGGAATAACTTATTCCCCCAAAAAAAACTCAAAAAAAATCACAAAAAAAGTTCTGATGTAAAAAAATTACACTAACAATTATTCAAATGAAGTTCTCAAATTCACACTCTAACTATTTATGTGGTTGACACTTGACACTATACATAGTTCCTTCTTGTTAAGTTGTTTTTGGGCTTAAGATCTTATTATGGGCTAGACCCAAACAAACAACATGGGCATATAATTATTTACTCTCTCTTGCAATTTAATTTGAAAACTTTTTATATCAAAGACTTTCATAAATTAACTTTTAAGTATATTAAAAATAAATATATACAATAATAATAAATAAGCATGATTATATTAACGGGTTGAAAATAATTATTTTCCTTAACACTAAATGCACATTTAAAAATGATTTCATTTAAGTACGGGTTAAAGTATTTTTGGTATCTTAAAAACAATGTTGTAATTAAATAAAATCTAATCATAATATTTTCATTTATATGAAAATTATTAAAATAATATATTTGAGTGATTAAGAGAGGTTTTTCACCAGTGCATATACTCTTAGATTCACTTAGATTTCAATTAATCTTGATAGATTCCATTTTCTACTCCACTGTTTTCAACTGAATGAGAGATGGAGAACAATTTATTTTGACCAAGTTCAACGAAGAAGCGTCTCACATAAGCCATTTCAAATTGACTTTTGTACCCCTGATGTAGTGGCATAAATTACAACTTTAACAACTCTGTACGTTTTAAAAAGGACGACGACGTAAAGTCAAAACCCAAAACCATTCGAAAGAAAAAAACGGAGTCACAGTTGTTTTAAGTTTTATCGCAGCGGAGGAAGAATGGATTTCTTGCCTCGGGATTCGGATTCCGATTATGCTTTCCGATTGCAGATGGAGGAAGCGCTCGCGGCTTCTCTTTATTCCCGATCTCAAACTCCTCAACGGCCACCGTCGCCTCCGATTGTGGCAAGGTGTGGTATCGCTATCATCGAGGAAAACGATCAGAACGAGTCGACGGCTGAAACTGATGTGCGTCTCAGAAATAGAGGTTACGGTTTCGATTTCAGGAAAGCCGTCGGAGAAGGAAACTCTGAAGGAAAAGGCAAAATCCACGAGACTGTCACTGGTGTACGTAGAGATGACCAAAACCCTAACTCCCGAAATACTTCCGGAAACGGTAACATGATACCGTCACCGGTACTTCAATCGCAGGAAACTATTCCCCTGGCACAACCAGTCGGCGAAGGCAGTTCGAGAGTCAACGCCGCTACTGGAAAATTCAATGGTAATGTATTGTATAGGCTTTACTTCAAGGGCTTGGTGAGCGAAGAGAATGGGAAGGGGAAGATGACTGACGTATTGGCTGGGTTTGGGGTTGCTATTTGTGACCAGAGGGATAATCTTTTGTTTGAGATGAAGGGACCATTGATCGACAATGGCTTGAATCGTCAGGGAGCGGAGCTTAAGGCATTGATACGAGGGTTAAACGAAGCCTTGACGTTTGGGATTAAACATATCGCTATTTGCTGCGATTCTTATCCGATTTTCCAATATGTAAGTTTCCCCACCTTCGTGTTCGTCATTGTAACGCTTCACTCTCACTATGTGTCTCTTGCTCTTTTTGTTGTTCTTGTTGTTCTTGAATCCAAATTGAAGGATATAATTGTATTTTATTGGGGCATAATGTAGTAATAGCGATAGGCATTGGAACAATTTCTTAGGATTATGGCTGAGATGGGGACAGTTGCTTGAATTAAGTTTCCTCTGTTCTGGAGTCTTAAGTTGTAGCTAATGTGTGTGTTTTCTGTTGGGAGTTTTCATCTAGAAATTAGGATGAATAGAGATGTAAAAAGAGTCACGATTAAGAATGCTATGACTACTCTAGCATTCCATATTGTGATCATTTTTGTAAGCCACTACTATCTCTCTTTGTTTTGCACTATAAATATATTTCTGCGCTAATATTCACTAGCTATAAGACATTAGACTGTGAGTTCTAAGGTGACATGCTTGTGTTTTGTGAGATGGTTTACATTCCAACGAGTTATGCTTCTTTACTTGGCTTTTCCTGTCACATGTTTTATAAGATTGTATTTCTACTTGAATGTAGGTCAGGGGAAAATGGGTGGCTAAGCAAAAAAAGATTTCCCTGCTATTAAATGATCTGCAACGGATCATGCAACAATTTTCATCTAGGCAGCCTCTTCTGGTGGCAGGAAATGATGTTAAATTTGCTTATAAACTTGCAAGGGATTCAATAGTTTCTAAGGTCACCCCTCATGTAGATCCTCGCCAAGCAAAAACAGCTCGGAGAGAGGAGTGTGCTATCTGTTACAATGATACTGCTGCTGAGCGCATGTTTCCAGTTGACAAATGCCGTCACCGCTTTTGCTTTCAATGTGTTAAACAACATGTGGAGGTGAAGCTGCTTCATGGAATGGTTCCAAAATGTCCGCACTATGGCTGCAAGTCTGAGCTGGTTATCGATGTCTGTGGCAAGCTTTTGACTCCTAAACTGATTGAAATGTGGAAACAAAGAATTAAAGAGAATGCTATACCTGTCACAGAGAGAGTTTACTGTCCTTACCCGAGGTGCTCGACTTTGATGTCCAAAACGAAGATTTCGGAATCTGCTAAGAGCTTATTGTCTGTCTCCCCTAATTCTGGAGTTAGGAGATGTGTTGAATGTCGTGGCCTCTTCTGTGTGGACTGTAAAGTCCCGTGGCATGGAAATCTGTCGTGCACCGTGTACAAGAAATTGCATCCTAATCCTCCAGCAGATGATGTGAAGCTAAAATCTCTTGCAAATAATAAAATGTGGCGCCAATGTGGCAAGTGTCAACACATGATTGAGCTTACACATGGATGCAATCACATAACTTGCAGGTATCTATCTATCTACCCTTGATTCTCGTAAGAACCTTAGGAATATGTGATAAGTTTCAATCATTCTTTGTTTAACCATTCTGATGTCATATTCCCTTTGGTATTCTCGTTAGATGTGGGTTTGAGTTTTGTTACCAGTGCGGAGGTGGATGGAACAAGAAAACGGGGACATGTACTAAACGCTGCCCAGCCTGGAACGAAGAATACATCATTCGTCAAGATCCTCCAGCGCATGAACATTTGGTGCCTAACTTCTATGCTAATGATGATGATGATGAAGATTACGAAGATTTTGATTATGACTATGATAACTATTTACAGTTTGTGCATGATGAGATGATGAATGGTTATAACAGAGCACCTCCACCAGATTTTGACCCTTTCTTCGATCTGCCAGATGGTATTGTACCCTTTGAAATCTCTATAAACCTTGAATATCATAATATATCATACTGATATTATATATATATATATATATATATATCTGTTAATCCTGTAGGTGTGCTATTTACCCCTGATATGTTGTCTCCCAAGAGTCGTCAGCGATTTTACGCGGATGATGATTCAGATGAAGCTGAGGAAAACGGTCAACCTCATTTCCCACACAGTAATGCCCCATCGTTTAATGCTCCTCCTACAAATCAGTATGATGAATATGACGAATACTTTGGAAAGTATGGAAAGTACGCTATCGTATATGACTCCGACGGCTATGAAATCGAGGACTTCACCAACCCTTTCCATCCTGACTATCCTCACTTTTGAGGTTTGCTTTGGAACCAAAGTTGGTCTCTTTTCCTTTTTTTTTTTTTTGTATTTGTTTTTTGTATTTGCTATATGCTCTTTCGTCTTTAATCCCTTTTGACGTTCATGTTTCTAACTTTCTATGACTTGTTCTGTTTGAGTTTGGGTGATTCAGATAAGGGCAATCTTGGAATTTGTAGACACCTTGTGTTTAAAGTCAGGGCTTTGTTTTGACCTTTATTTTCTCGTCGTTTCTTTCCATGATTGGTTTCGGCTTGTTCTTCTTCTTGCTCCCTTTAGTAATGCCCTATCCGGTTTAATCAAACCAAATTGAATCGAACTTATTCCACACTGCTGAAAACCTCGATTCAATATAATTTATGATTTACTCCATATGCAAACAAACTTGTAATTGTATCTGAGCACAATCAGACTAGAACATTCGTATTGGAAGAGCTTCTTAAAATTTCCATTTGGGCGACCAGTTTGTAGTATGGGCCGAGATCGGACCGGATAAAACCCATTATGTGTCGCCCACCCATCCAATTTGCTCTAAAATTCATAACTCCCTTTTTCAATTTTCACCGTCTCTGAATTTCACATCCGGAGATGTCAGTCGCCCTATATTTCGCTCCCGGTGACGATGGATTCAATAAACCATTCCGATGTTTCTACGACTAACACAGATGAATCCACTGTTTGAGTTCCTATCTATTGGATTTTCAGCAATGCAAACGTCTCCCAGCCAATAAGTTGTGGCGGAGATGTTAATGTACTAATAATGTTTATTCAGGTGCTTGAGCTTTCTACCAAATAATCTTCAGGTTCACCATTTCTTAGTATCATATTGAAGGAATTTTCTGCACATTTATGAATGTTCAAGTCAAATCGTATGTTGTTCTGTGATGACAAAGATACTAATCTGGTTAATGGTTATTATACTGTTCCTTAATCGAGGGTTAGTCTCTAATAGACTTTTTTAGGAAAATGATTACTCAACAATGGAGATTGAAAATATGTTTGGAAAATGCGCTGGATTGATACTAAGCAAATCCTCTTATATTATTCTCTAATTATAAGTAATCTGTAGATGTAGAGAACTGAGCTCGTTGGAGAATTTTCTATCCCATTTGTTAATGTCGTAATGAGGAAGATTTAATATGGTTTATGATATTGTTCATAAAATTTAGTGTTACTCTCTTTCATTTTTCCTGCTGATCATGAGAATCACAAGACTCAACAATGGAGAAGGGAAAAAACTGTTTGGATAATGATGATACTGATATGGGTTCACTTTATTCATAGTGTTTTCTTTTTTCTTTTTTCTTGTAGATTTGGTTGCAAGCAGCAAGAGAGCGGTATGTTCATGTGCGAACTCGAATACAAGCAAGCAACGTAATATGTGGTAGAAGATGTATGAATCATCTTCATCCCATGAAAGGTAAGGCTACTGATCAGTTATACTATTACTGGAATTTTTCATAGACTTTGACCCTTCAATTTCATATATGACTTGGCTGACAATGATGGTCTTACCCTTGAAACAAGTTAGATTAAAAGAAAATTCTATTCTAACATTTTGGTGGATCTTCTTTCCAAATGCTTGGCCTTTATGAAGTGGTATGGATGTTTGGAATAACCATAAGTATTAGGAAAGATTGTGGAAATTTCCGTTAAGCGTGTGGATATGACATTCTTAGATTGCTAAGTTTTAGGATTGAAATGGTCGTTGTTCAAAATTTATCCACCTCACAGTCTCTTATATTATCTTAATGTCACTGAGTATTTTAAGCCCCACAATTTAATTTATACTGTGAAACACGATAGAATTATTATCCGTTAATTTGACAGTTTAATGATTTGACTTTGAAGTCACATGCAAACCCAGTTTATAAGTTAGAGATATGTTTTTTCACTTCACCTCTTCCTTTCTTTTCTCAATGATCTGTCTTTTGATATTTTCCTCATAAATAATATTAAAGCCACTCTATTTTTTTAACGTGGAATTCACTTTGCTGTCTTTACTAAGAGAGGTGTTCGAAAGTCTTGCTAAGGGAAAAGTCTTACTATAAAGACTCCAAAACAGTCTATATTGACATTGAAGTCATTCATATTAGATTAATTGCTTAGCATTTGGAGAAGAGAAAGTAAACAAAAAAAAAAAAGAAAGATGATAAACTCTCTGTTTCTTTCACTACCAATGATTCGAGGATTGCTTCTGGGAATCATCTGGATGATATTTTTTGTTTGTCCATCATTTCAACAAGAGCCAACGTTTGTTTACAACCGCTTTGGTCAAGCAGATGATCTTCATCTTGACGGTAGTGCAAGACTTCTTCCTAGTGGTGTCCTGCAACTGACTAATGCAACGGAAATCCAAAAGGGTCACGCTTTCTTTAAGCGGGCGATTGAGTTCAAATCAACTGAATCAGTCTCGTTCTCGACACATTTTGTGTGTGCTCTGCTCCCTGCAGGTCATCCGAGTGGCCATGGCATGGCGTTTGTTGTGTCTAATTCCACTGATTTCAAAGGCGCAGAGCCAACTCGATACTTTGGGCTTTTCAACAGAAATGGATCTATTTCCACACGTGTGTTGGCTGTAGAGCTTGATACTTCTAGAGCCCCAGACGTGAAAGACATCAATGGTAATCATGTTGGGATTGATGAGAACAGCGTGGAGTCTGTGAAAGTTGCCAACGCTTCTTATTTTTCAGACAAAAAAGAGAGGGAGATAGACATGAAACTCTTGAGTGGTGATCCTATCCAGGTTTGGGTGGATTATGAAGGAACAACACTCAACGTTTCATTGGCTCCTCTTAAAACCCAGAAACCAGGCAGACCTCTTGTGTCATCAACATCCATCAATCTTACTGAGATTTTGCAAGGTAGAAGAATGTTTGTCGGGTTTTCTGGTGCAACAGGGGAAAGCATGAGCTACCAGTACATACTCGGGTGGAGTTTTAGCAAAAGCATGGCGTTGCTGCCGAAGATTGACATCTCAAAACTGCCCAAATTTCCTCACACTAGGACTAAAAAGAATTCTACATCTCTGGTGCTTGATGTTCTGCTTGGTTTAATAGCTTTCATGGTTTTGGGGCTTCTTGTTGCAGCTTATTTGTATAAGAGAAACTTGTACGCTGAAGTAAGAGAGGAATGGGAAAAGGAGTATGGTCCACACAGGTATTCCTACAAATCTCTATACAAAGCAACTAAAGGGTTCAATAAGAATGAATTTCTTGGGAGAGGTGGTTTCGGTGAAGTCTACAAAGGAACTCTCCCTCGGAGCAGAGAATTGAGAGAAGTAGCTGTGAAGCGAGTATCACATCATGACAGTGAGCTCGGTATGAAGCAGTTTGTCGCTGAGATAGTGAGCATGAGGAGTTTGAAACACCGGAGCTTGGTTCCACTTCTTGGGTACTGCAGGAGAAAACACGAGTTACTACTGGTCTCTGAGTACATGCCACACGGTAGTCTTGACCACGACTTGTTTAATCAAGATAGATCGGCTCTCCCCTGGTGGAGGAGACTTGCGATTCTCAAAGACATCGCGTCAGCTCTTAGTTACTTACATACAGAAGCTGACCAAGTGGTTATACACAGAGATATCAAAGCTGCAAACGTTATGTTGGACGCAGAGTTCAACGGAAGGTTGGGAGATTTTGGTATGTCCAGGTTATATGAAAGAGGAGCTGATCCAACCACAACAGCTGCAGTGGGAACAGTTGGCTACATGGCACCTGAGCTTACTACAATGGGAGCTTCCACTGCAACTGATGTGTATGCGTTTGGTGTTTTCTTGCTTGAAGTAACTTGTGGGAGGAGACCTGTGGAATCTGGATTTCCTGCTGCAAAACGTTTTCTGATCATATGGGTTAGTGAATGCTGGAGAAGGTCTTCTCTGATTGATGCTAGAGATCCAAGGTTGACAGACTTCTCCTCCCAGGAAGTCGAAAAGGTTCTGAAACTCGGTTTGCTATGTGCAAACCTTGCTCCAGATTTAAGACCGACCATGGAAAGCGTGGTGCAATACTTAAACGGAAACTTAGCTTTGCCTGAGTTTTGTCCCAATTCTCCAGGAATTGGAGTTCTCACTCCAATGGTGCTTTTGCCAGCACCACTCGTAACCCCTTCACTATCACTGTCGTCTTCCTCCTCCAACAACTCTATGTTTATTACCCACTCAGTCCTCTACGGGAATGGGAGATGAAAGTTTCTAAAAACTCCCATCTTCTTTGGCCTTATAGTATTGACTGATTTTCAACCATTTCCACTCGATTTTGTTTCAATAATGTATGTATACTCACGCTATGTTCATTCTTGACATTCTTCATCAAGCTTGGCTTGTAGAACAATAAAAAAAGAATGATCTTTCGTTTAAATTTCTTGCAATTACTTTTCTATTTATTTGTAAAGCAAGTTGTTGTCACCCTTTGAGTCAACCAGTGATCATCTGTGATGATAAAGCTAATATAAAATTTGTTATAAAATTGTTTCTTTTATCAAAAATCCTAGGAGATGCATGCTTCAGCCCAGTTGAGTAGGCTCTCTCGGCTTTTAAAGAATTGATATATTTAGAGATATTGACAATTCAACTTCCTATATTGTCTAAGAAAAGGAATTGGTATGACAATTAGTGAGAAGTTTGCCTTTGAATACGTTAAACTACAAAGAATTTTCTGTCACATTTATGAATGTTCAAGTGAAATCGTATGTTGTTCTGTGATGAGAAAGATTATAATCTGGTTATTATACTGTTCCTTAATTGAGGGTTAGTCTCTAATAGACTTTTTTTAGAAAAATGATTATGGTAATCACATACTCAAAAATGGAGAATGAAAATATGTTTGGAGAATGCTTAGGATTGATACTAAGCAAGCCTAGGACATGATCTTGTAGAAGATTTTTCTAAGCACATTTGTTAATGTCGTAATTATGAGGAAGATTTTAATATGGTTCCTTAAAATTGGTGTTACTCTCTTGAATTTTTTCCTGCTGATCATGGCAATCACAGAGTCAACAATTGAGATGGAAAAAACTGTTTGGATAATGATGATACTGATATGGGTTCACAATATTCATAGTGTTGTTTTCTTGTAGATTTGGTTGCAAACTCTGAAGAACGGACAGCAAAAGAGCGATATGATCATGTGCGAACTCGAATAAAGCAAGCAACGTAATTTGTGGCAGAAGATGTATGTTTTCATACCATGAAAGGTAAGGCTACTTATGTTATTTCTTCAATTTCCTAGATGACTTGGTCTAACAATGAATGATGGACTTACCCTTGAAACACATTAGGTTACAAGAAAAATCTATTAGAACAGTTTGGTGGACCTTCTTACAATAATGCTTAGGCTTTGAACCTATTCATGTTATGAATTTGATATGGATCACATTTGTTTGCCTGTAGCATATTTGGAATAGCGGCCATAAATACTAGGAAAGATGGTGGAAATTTCCTTGAAGCGTGTGGATATGACATTCTGAGTTTGCAAGTGTAGGATTGAAATGGTCTTTGTTGAAGAAAGTTGACCTTAACATAATATAATGTAGTGTATTTAAAAATTATCCACCTTACAGTATCTTATATTATATTTAAGGTCAATGAGTAATTTTGAGCCCCATAATTTAATTTATACCGTAAATTAAACACGATAGAAGTGTTACCGTTAAGTTGACAGTTTAATGATTTGACTAAAAACTTTGAAGTCACATCCAAATCCAGTGGTTCTGCAACTGGAGGCTTTGGTTTTATCAGAGATTTTGTTTTTTTGCACCGTCAAGCTTTTGTTCTCAATGATCAGTCTTTGACATTTTCCTCTTAAATAATATTAAAGACCCATCGACCCAATCTTTTTTACCTCTTTCTTTTTTTTCATGAAATTCATTTGGCTCTTGATTATGACAGGTGTTGGAAAGTCTTACTAAGGGAAAAGTAATATACCATAAAGATTCCAAAGCAGTCGTAATTATTGACTTTGAAGTCATATTCAATGGGTCTACAAGCTAAGAGTAAGAGATAATTGTTAAGTATTTGGAGCAGAGAAAGTAAACAAAAGCAAAAGAAAGACGATAAACTCTCTGTTTGTTTCATTACCAATAATAATGATTCGAGGATTGCTTCTGGGAATCATCTGGATGATATTTTGTGTTTGTCCATCATTTCAACAAGAGTCGACGTTTGTTTACAACCGCTTTGGTCAAGCAGATGATCTTCACCTTGACGGTAGTGCAAGAATCCTTCCCAGTGGTGTCCTGCAACTAACTAATGCAACGAAAATCCAAATGGGTCACGCTTTCTTCAAGCAGGAGATTGAGTTCACATCAACTGAATCAGTCTCGTTCTCGACACATTTCGTGTGTGCACTGCTCCCTGCAGGTGAGACGAGTGGCCATGGCATGGCCTTTGTTGTGTCTCATTCTACGGATTTCAATGGCGCAGAGCCAACTCGATACTTTGGGATTTTCAACACATCCTCAAATGGATCTAATTCCACACGTGTGTTGGCTGTAGAGCTTGACACTTCTCTTGCTCCAGAGTTGAAAGACATCAGTGATAATCATGTTGGGATCGATGTGAACAGTGCGGAGTCTGTTATTTCTGCCAACGCTTCTTACTTTTCAGACAAAGAAGGGAGGAAAATAGACATAAAACTCTTGAGTGGTGATCCTATCCAGGTTTGGGTTGATTATGAAGGAACAACACTCAACGTTTCATTGGGTCCACTTAAAACCCAGAAACCAAGCAGACCTCTTTTGTCATCAACAATTATCAATCTAACTGAGATTTTGCAAGGTAGAAGAATGTTTGTTGGGTTTTCTGGTGCAACCGGGTCAATTATGAGCTACCAGTACATACTCGGGTGGAGTTTTAGCAAAAGCATGGCGTTGCTGCGGAAGATTGACATTTCAAACCTTCCTAAAGTTCCTCACACTAGGACTAAAAAGAAGTCTACATCTCTGGTGCTTGATGCTCTGCTTGGTTTAACAGCTTTCATGGTTTTGGGGCTTCTTGTTGCAGCTTATTTATATAGGAGAAACTTGTACGCTGAAGTAAGAGAGGAATGGGAAAAGGAGTATGGTCCACACAGGTATTCCTACAAATCTCTATACAAAGCAACTAAAGGGTTCAATAAGAATGAATTTCTTGGGAGAGGTGGTTTCGGTGAAGTCTACAAAGGAACTCTCCCTCGGAGCAGAGAGCTGAGAGAAGTAGCTGTGAAGCGAGTATCACATCATGACGGTGAGCAAGGTATGAAGCAATTTGTCGCTGAGATCGTGAGCATGAGGAGTTTAAAACACCGGAGCTTGGTTCCACTTCTTGGGTATTGCAGGAGAAAACACGAGTTACTATTGGTCTCTGAGTACATGCCAAACGGTAGTCTTGACCATTACTTATTTATTCATGATAGATCGACCCTTCCTTGGTGGAGGAGACTTGCGATCCTCAAAGACATCGCGTCAGCTCTTAGTTACTTACATACAGAAGCTGACCAAGTGGTTATACACAGAGATATCAAAGCTGCAAATGTTATGTTGGACGCAGAGTTCAATGGAAGGTTGGGAGATTTTGGTATGTCCAGGTTGTATGACAGAGGGGCTGATCCAACCACAACAGCTGCAGTGGGAACAGTTGGCTACATGGCACCTGAGCTTACAACAATGGGAGCTTCCACTGCAACTGATGTGTATGCGTTTGGTCTTTTCTTGCTTGAAGTAACTTGTGGGAGGAGACCTGTGGAACCTGGATTTCCTGCTGCAAAACGTTTTCTGATCAAATGGGTCAGTGAATGTTGGAGAAGGTCTTCTCTGATTGATGCTAAAGATTCAAGGTTGACAGATTTCTCATCTCAGGAAGTCGAAAAGGTTTTGAAACTTGGTTTGCTGTGTGCAAACCTTGCTCCAGATTCAAGACCGACCATGGAACAAGTGGTGCAATACTTAAACGGAAACCTAGTTTTGCCTGAGTTTTGGCCCAATTCTCCAGGAATTGGAGTTCTCACTCCAATGGCGCTTTCGCCAGCATCACTCGTGATCCCTTCACTATCACTGTCGTCATCCTCCTCCACCAACTCTATGTTTATTACCCACTCAGTCCTCTACGGGAATGGGAGATGAAAGTTTCTAAAAACTCCCATCTTCTTTGGCCTTATAGTATTGACTGATTTTCAACCATTTCCATTCGTTTTTGTTTCACAACTGTATATACTCACACTATGTTCATCAAGTTTTCACCCTTTGAGTGAACCAGTGATCAATTGTTCTGTAATGAGAAAGCTGATATATAGTTTGGTTATGAAATTGTTTCTTTTAACGGTTAGGTTATTTGGAAAACTGACAGACATTAAAGACATGGCAGTTTAGTCTTTAACCTTGTTCATGCTAGATCTCAGGTACCTGCAATATATATTTTTTGCAAATAAGAAATCATAGGATATGCATGTTTCAGCCCATTTGAGTAGGCCTCTCGGCTTTTAAAGAGTTGAAATACTCATAGATATTGACATTTCAACTTCCTATATTGTTTAAGAAAAGTATTTGAATATTGTTAAATTACAAGGAAATTCTGTTATTTGGAATTTGTTTAAGAAAGAAGACCAAAATGTAAGAGCTGTCTTTGGAAATTATCATATTGTTGAAGTCAACTCTAAGAGAATTGGAAATTGCAGTATGATCTTCTTGTGAAGTAATGATCCGACCTTGTTTTTGCAGATGGAGGATAGTTATTTACCATAACCATTGACTCAGAGACAATATTTTTTTCTCAGAATAGCAAAAGCTCTGTTGCATTAACAATGGCTGAAGCATTTGATCTGATCTGGATGGTGATCTCCTTTCTTCTTCTGATGCACCTGTCAAGTCAACAAGAAACTGGGTTTATCTTCAACGGTTTTCGCCAGGGAGATCTTCAACTTGATGGGGTTGCTCAAATCCTTCCCGGTGGACTATTGCAGCTGACCAACACTTCAGAGCAAAAAAAAGGTCATGCTTTCTTCAGGCAACCCTTTGAGTTCAATTCATCTGAATCTCTCTCATTCTCGACGCATTTCGTGTGTGCAATGGTTCGTAAACCAGGAGTTACTGGTGGAAACGGGATTGCTTTCTTTTTATCTCCTTCCATGGATCTTTCAAACGCAGCTGCAACTCAGTATTTGGGTCTTTTCAACACCACAACCAACAGATCTCCCTCATCTCATATCTTTGCTATTGAGCTTGATACCGTTCAAAGTGCAGAATTCGATGACATCAATAACAATCATGTTGGTATCGATGTGAACAGCTTGACCTCTGTCGATTCTGCTCCGGCTTCTTACTTTTCAGACAAAAAAGGTCTGAACAAAGGCATAAATCTATTGAGTGGAGATTCCATCCAGGTCTGGGTGGACTTTGATGGAACTGTACTAAACGTTTCACTAGCGCCTCTTGGGATTCAGAAGCCAAGTCAGAGTCTCTTATCAAGATCCATCAATCTTTCAGAAGTTCTCCAGGATAGAATGTTTGTCGGATTCTCTGCAGCAACAGGATCACTGGCAAATAACCATTACATACTCGGTTGGAGTTTCAGCAGAAGCAAGGCTTTATTACAGAGCCTGGACAACTCAAAACTTCCCCAAGTTCCTCGTCCTAAATATAAGAATAAACCTTCTCTGGTGCTGATTCTTCTGTTGATTGTACTTGGAATCATAACATTGGCACTTCTAGGAGGAGCTTATCTATACAGGAGAAACAAGTATGCAGAAGTAAGAGAAGAATGGGAAAAAGAGTATGGTCCACACCGATACTCCTACAAATCCATATACAAAGCAACAAAAGGATTCCACAAAGACGGTTTTCTCGGGAAAGGAGGATTCGGAGAAGTCTACAAAGGAACTCTGCCTCATGAAGGAGACATAGCCGTGAAAAGATTCTCACATGATGGAGAACTAGGGATGAAGCAATTCGTGGCTGAAATCGCAAGCATGGGTCGCTTAGATCACAGGAACTTAGTTCCACTTCTCGGGTATTGCAGGAGAAAAGGCGAGTTTCTTCTCATCTCCAAGTACATGCCTAATAGAAGTCTTGACCAGTTCTTGTTTCATAACAGAGAACCATCTCTTTCTTGGTCGAAAAGGCTGGTGATTCTAAAGGGAATAGCTTCAGCTCTTCATTACTTGCACAGAGAAGCTACACAAGTTGTTCTTCACCGAGATATCAAAGCTTCTAATGTAATGTTGGATACAGATTTCAGTGGAAAGTTAGGAGATTTTGGAATGGCTAGGTTTCATGACCATGGAGCTTATCCAACCACAACGAGAGCTGTGGGAACAGTAGGATACATGGCACCTGAGCTAACAACAATGGGAGCTTCAACAAAAACCGATGTATACGGATTTGGTGCATTTATACTCGAAGTAGTTTGTGGGAGAAGACCTGTAGAACCTAACATGCCAATTGAGAAACAACTTTTGGTGAAATGGGTTTGTGAATGCTGGAGAAATAAATGTTTAGTCAATGCTCGAGATCCTAAATTGAGTGGAGAAATGAGGTCTCAAATCGAGATGGTATTGAAACTAGGGTTGCTATGCACGAATCTTGTGCCGGAATCGAGGCCTGAGATGGGAGAAGTTGTGCAGTACCTTGAAGGGCAGGTTTGGTTGCCGGATTTCTCTCCAGATTCACCGGGGATTGGGATTCTTACTCCAGTAATGGTCGGAGGAAGCTCCTCCGTGATCTCTAACACTTCTTCTCCGGCGACTGAATCAATGTTTATTTCTCACTCGATCCAATACGGAGTCGGACGATGATAAACAAAAATATAACAGTTTTCAAATTATAAGGTTGACATAGTGAACAAAAGTTGATATGGCCGAGTTGGTCTAAGGCGCCAGATTAAGGTTCTGGTCCGAAAGGGCGTGGGTTCAAATCCCACTGTCAACATTCTTTTTTTTTTTCCCTAAAGTTTGCAAATAATGTTGTGAAAATAATTGTTTGCAGTGTAGTATATATATATATATTTGTGAATTTACCCCTTATTAATGAGAGATCATTTTTTTCCCCAAAAGTTTGCAAATGATGTTATGAAAATAGTTGTTTGTAGTTTAGTATATATATAAACTAGGGAATGTCTCATCGTTGCATGAATTTGAATTTAATAATTTGAATTATGTAATCTTTTTATAAATAAATATTATTGTGAGGATGTTGAGACTTGATGTTTTTAAAGCTCAATTAATAATCTGTAAAATATTTTAGTAGCAATGAAAATCTTTGTTATATATTATTTTTAATTAAAAACAACTTATGAAGAATAATAAAAACAAATTTAAAAAAATGATGGAAGAGGGTGAGAAATGACTATTTATATTATGACTATTTACATTTTAATTTTTTTTATTAACTTATAGAGGTTATTAATTTATCGAGTATTAATTCATAGAGGTTCTAATGTAAAGGTTAAAATGAAAAAAAATATAAGAGAATAGTGGTTTAATTAATTGTGTGGTATTTAATTTCTTGGTTTGAAAGGAAAAAATGTAAATGAAAAAATATTAAAAAAGGAAATTGTGTTATGGTATATACATGAAAATCTTTATTATATATAATTTTTAATTAGAAAATAACTTATGAAGAACCACATAAAACAAAAAATTAAGATATGATGGAAGAGGGTGATAAATGACTAATTATAGTATGAGAATTAAGTAGACATTACATTTTTAAAATAAATAGAGTAAAAGAGTTAATATGTAAGAATTGTTGATATGTAAAACAAAAATGTAATTAAGTAAAATAGTTACAAATGTTGGTCACCAAGTCAAAATAGTATTATAATTTTTTGGATCGTTCATTTACAGTAAAACCTTTATAAATTAATAATATTGGGACCGTAATATTTTATTAATTTATAGAGGGTATTAATTTATCGATAAAACAATAATTATTAATTTATAGAGAGATTTACCTAAATACAAAAAAAAATATTTAAAGTAAAAAGTAGAAGACAATCTTGTGATAGTTGTAGACGCAATTACATTTTAAGAAACAATCATCACATCTAAGATGTTTCATAATTTTTTGGTGCAATTTTAAAAGATAATATAAGTAGTTTATGATGCATTAGGAAAATATTATAGATAAGTTTCAACAAAAATCAAAATTTATGAATGGACAAACAATATTAGAGTCATATTTCACTAAATTATACTAATTATATTTTATAAGTTTATATAATTATTAATTTATGATATTGATGAGACCATATATTTACATAGAATTTTCAAAAAAAATTATTATCTAATTATTTTATCGAATTATGTTAAATATTACACTGGCCCAATTCGGGACCGGAAAATTTTATTAATTTATAGAGGTTATTAATTTAGCGAGTATTAATTGTAATGGTTACAATGAAAAAATATAAGATAATAGTGATTTAATTAATTATGTGGTATTTAATTTATTGGTTTGAAGGGAAAAATATAAATGAAAAAAATATAAAAAAGGAAATTTTGTTATGGTATAGACATGAAAATGTTTGTTATATATAATTTTTAATTAGGAAACAATTTATGAAGAACCACAAAAAAAAAACAAATTTAATATATGATGAAAGAGGGTGAGAAATGACTATTTATAGTATAAAATTTAAGTAGACATTACATGTTAAAATAAATAAAGTAAAAGAGTTAATATGAGATAATTGTTACATGTGAAACAATAATGTAATTAAGTAAAATAGTAACAAATGTTGGTCACCAGTCAAAATAGTATTATAGTTTTTTTGTGTCGTTTATTTACAGTAAATCTCTATAAATTAATAATATTGGGACTAAAGTATTTTATTAATTTATAGAGAGTATTAATTTATCGATAAAATAATAATTATTAATTTATAGAGAGATTTATCTAAATTCAAAAAAAAAATTATTTAAAGTAAAAAGTAGAAGACAATCTTGTGATAGCTTTAGACGTAATTACATTTTAAGAAACAATCATCACATATAAGATGTTTTCATAATTTTTGGGTGCAATTTTAAAAGATAATATAAGTAGTTTTTGATGCATTAAGAAAATATTATATATACGTTTCAACAAAAATCAAAATTTATGAATGGACAAACAATATTAGAGTCATATTTAACTAAATTATACTAATTATATTTTATAAGTTTATATGATTATTAATTTATGATATTGATGAGACTATATATTTATATAGAATTTTCAAAAAAATTATTATCTTATTATTTTATCGAATTATGTTAAATATTACATTGGCCCAATTCGGGACCGGAAAATTTTATTATTGTATATATGTTATTAATTTATCTAGTATTAATTCATAGAGGTTTAAATTATTATCTTATTATTTTTATCAAATTATGTTAAATATTACACTGGCCCAATTCGGGATTGGAAAATTTTATTAATTTATAGAAATTATTAATTTATCGAGTATTAATTCACAGAGGTTCTACTGTAATGGTTAAAATGAAGAAAATGTTAGAGAATAGTGGTTTAATTAATTGTGTGGTATTTCATTTATTAGTTTGAAAGGAAAAAATGTAAATGAAAAAAAATATATAGAAAAAGGAAATTGTGTTATGGTATATACATAAAAATCTTTGTTACATATAATTTTTAATTAGAAAACAACTTATGAGAATAATAATAAAAAAAAATATGATGGAAGAATGTGAGAAATGACTATTTATAGTATGAGAATTAAATAGACATTATATTTTAAAAATAAATAGAGTAAAAGAGTTAATATGTATTATGGTTAAAGTGGACACGTGGCAACATTTGATAGTTTTACATTAAAAAAACCTTAAGATAATATTTATGAATTTACCCCTTATTAATGAGAGATATCATTTACAGGTATTTACCACTAATCTCTTGTAGCTACTGCCTACTCCTGTGATATAACCAAAGAATGAAAGAAGATGCTCTATGCAATTTTCCAGTCTTAGCTTCAATAATTTGATTTGTTATTCATCAGAGGATCTATCCTCCTCTACCTGTAGAGCTGAATTAGGAAATCCTAAAGGGTTAGGTTAACAAGTTAGGACGTAACCTAACTAACTATATCTTATATCTATTGTCATATTCATCATCATTTTTTTATAAAAAATATTCATGATTTAAAGTGTATCTGTAGTAGTCGTTAATAAGCCAGGCTTTCTCCTCGGCTTCTTCCTTTTGGCATGGCTCATAAGTGTACTGCTGACTGCTATCATTACAAAAGATGATTTTTTTTTAATTCTGCTTCTAAAAGGTCAAGGCCATGTTTATAATATGTTCTTTTTAATAGTCAATTTTTGTCGGCCACCTTATAAGATGTCTTCAAGTAGAAGTAGTCAAGTAGAAGTAGAAGAAAAATCCAATGAAAGTTGGTTGATGCGCGATCTATAGTCGTAGACACATTTTAATTTATTTATAAACGATTGTTACACGCGTTATTATTGTTTCAGGCTACCTCCACGGAGCAGTTGCGTATTGAAGTTGAGATCAATATAAGTTAAAAATATTGTCTCAAATGGCATATTTTGAAATTCACGTTAAGCTTTATTATTAATTTTCTTTATTTATTTAATGTTATCGTGTTAGTGGAGTACAGTTTGTAAAAGCTAAAAAAAGGTGATTCCCTTGGTTAAGTAAAAACAATATTAGATAGGATTGGATCACTAAAACAGAAGCTCACATCCTTTTTTTTTGTTCATTTTTTCTTCAGCTTGCGAGGTTATGAGATGCATCGTTTTGAGTTGAGAGAAGATCTGCACATCAGATCTAGACTCTTTGATTCATCAGCTTCAATGGCTCGTTGGTTACTTCACTTCCTGTTTATCTCTTCTCTTCATCTGATTTCTCTATCAACTCAGCAAGAGACAAGGTTTGTCTATGAAAACTTCCTTGGCCAAGAAAATCTTTATCTTGATAAATCTGCAAAAGTACTTCCCAGTGGATTATTACAGCTGACAAACGCTTCAGAGCATCAAATGGGTCATGCTTTTTACAAGAAACCGATTGACTTCAGTTCCTCTGGATCACTCTCCTTCTCAACACATTTCGTGTGTGCTCTGGTGCCTAAGCCAGGTGTTGAAGGTGGCCATGGTATTGCCTTTGTAGTATCTCCTTCTATGGATTTCACACACGCAGAAACAACTAGATACTTGGGGATTTTCAATGCTTCGACAAGTGGATCTTCCTCTTCTCAAGTTCTTGCTGTTGAGCTTGACACTATTTGGAATCCTGATTTCAAAGATATCGACCACAATCATGTAGGGATTGATGTGAACAGTCCTATATCTGTTGGAATAGCTTCTGCATCTTACTATTCCGACATGAAAAGGAATAACGAAAGCATAAACCTCTTGAGTGGAGATCCTATACAGGTGTGGGTGGATTATGAAGGCACTTTGTTCAATGTTTCAATAGCTCCTCTTGAAGTCCAGAAGCCAAGTCGCCCTCTTTTGTCACAACCCATCAATCTTTCTGAGATTTTCCCTAATAGCTCAAGACTTTTCGTTGGTTTCTCTGCAGCAACAGGGACATCTATCAGTTATCAATATATTCTTTGGTGGAGTTTTAGCACAAACAGAGGATCTTTACAGCGACTTGACATCTCAAAACTTCCTGAAGTTCCTCATCCTAAAGCTCCACATAAGAATCGATCTCTACTGATTATTGTCCTGCCTGTTTGTCTGGCTACTGTGGTGTTGGCTGTTCTTTCAGGACTTTATTTCCGCAGGAGAAGAAAGTATTCAGAAGTATCTGAAACATGGGAAAAAGAGTTTGATGCACATCGGTTCTCTTACAGGTCCTTGTACAAAGCAACAAAGGGTTTCAGCAAAGATGAATTTCTAGGAAAAGGAGGTTTTGGAGAAGTTTATAGAGGAAATCTCCCACAAGGCAGAGAGATAGCAGTGAAGAGAGTTTCCCATAATGGCGATGAAGGTGTGAAGCAATTTGTTGCTGAAGTCGTGAGCATGAGATGTCTGAAACACAGGAATCTTGTTCCACTTTTTGGGTATTGCAGAAGAAAACGTGAACTTCTTCTTGTCTCAGAGTACATGCCCAATGGTAGTCTCGACGAGCATTTGTTTGATGACCGGAAACCGGTTCTCTCTTGGCCACAGAGACTTGTGGTTGTTAAAGGTATAGCCTCTGCTCTCTGGTACTTGCATACAGGTGCTGACCAAGTTGTTCTGCACCGAGATGTCAAAGCTTCCAACATTATGTTAGACGCCGAGTTAAATGGAAGATTAGGGGATTTTGGCATGGCCAGGTTTCATGAGCACGGAGGCAATGCAGCTACAACAGCAGCCGTGGGAACTGTAGGGTACATGGCGCCAGAGCTGATCACAATGGGAGCTTCCACAGGAACTGATGTTTACGCATTTGGTGTTTTCATGCTTGAAGTAACATGTGGGAGGAGACCCGTGGAACCGCAGTTGGAAGCTGAGAAACGGCATCTGATCAAATGGGTTTGTGAGTGTTGGAAAAAGGATTATTTGCTTGATGCTACTGACACAAGATTGGGAGGTGTATTCATACCGGAGGAAATTGAGATGGTCATGAAACTCGGTTTGCTCTGTTCAAATATTGTGCCAGAGTCAAGACCTACAATGGAACAAGTGGTCCTATACCTAAACAAAAACCTACCTTTGCCAGATTTCTCACCATACACTCTTGGGATTGGCACATTTGCTCCGGTTCTGGTAGATGCATCCTCCCTTGTAGTCTCATCCGCTTCATGGAGTTGGTCAGGTCCATCGATGTCTTCTTCCTCAGCTTGTCAGTCAACAGATCAGCCATGGGGACAGACAGTGGACACTAAGAACTCTCTTCACATAGTTGCAGAACCAGAGAAGCCTAAGACTCTCTCTCCCACTGTCAAAACAGTCACATTGCTTGCGGAAGAGCTTGAGTCCAATCTTTCCAGCATCAGCGGTCAGAGGTAATTCCTGATGTACAAATCAGCAAGCAGGTCTTATTACCTCTGAATATTGTTTTGTCCGTCTCACTTGTTCCAACAAAATAAGTTTGTCCCTTGGAAAAATGCTTATCCAGTTATAACTTGTAGTCCGCTCTCTGTTACCTAATCAGAGACGACAAATCCAGTAAATTATTAAAATTTATTAAAAATATGTATGGCTATTGGTAGAGTTTTAAATGATTAAAATTTATGTGTATTTGAGATTATGTTAATCAACATGTGTAGTGACTATTGAATAACGGTAACACCTAATCAGAGAAGATAAATCCAGTAACTCAGCCTGACATATGTGATACATGATTTTTAATTCTGTGTATTATATCAGCCGTTGATCTACAACTAGTCTGACCCCCTACTGTAGTAGAATCCATGGTGAACAACAGATCTGAGCAATTTATCTTTTGTTTTCTATCTTTGGTTTATCGTTGCTCTGTTTCGGAGCTTTGTCTTTCTGTGTATTAACAAAACTATTCTAGTTCTTAGAGATTTGAATCGAACAGAAGTTTACATTTTCTTCTCTAAAATGTAAATGTAAAAATTTGAAACCAAAACTATACAAAGTAAGATGAGAGAGTGAGAGATCAGAAATGTAAAGAACTTATTTCAGATGAAGTGGCAATGGTTTTTAGCTATTAATTATTAACAGATTTAACTATTTAAGAGAGGCAAGAAAATGAATTATTTTCTTAATCATCTGCGCTTGGATTCATAAGTTGTCAATGCGATTATGGGTCTTTCTAGTAATTCCTTGTCAAGCACGTAACCTCCCTCCTACACGCTCGTGCTCTGTCTCTTGAGGAACCGGAAAACCCTAGCCTGGGACCTCAGTTTCTCATCCAATCTCTATCAGGGTCTATTGGTCTGGAGTAAATGGTGAAGGTAACAGAATCAATGAAAATTGTAGCTATGTAGAATCTAATTAGGCTGTCTAATAGATCTTACCCGTTTCCGTTTAACGTTGTTCTACTCTTGGTCTATATCTGATGTTTTCATTTGCTTAACTGAGGATATCCCAAAGTCATAGTGGTGGTCTAACATTCGTTGCTGTCTTGACTTTGCCATGCTCCTTTTACTCTTTTTGTTTCTGCATCGGGAATTTAAAGTATGGTCTTTTTAGTACACATCTTAAGATTATTTTCGGTCAACATATATATAAGATATCATCAAGTTGAAGAAGGAGTAAATTCCAATCAAAGTTAACGGCATCTCTAGTCAAGAGATAAGCTAGTGTTTACTTTTTGTTTGACCCGTTATTACAGTTTGTGGATACACTACATGCAGCATTGCGTAGTTTCATTTGGTTGAACGTCTTTGGTCAATTTATGTTAAAATATTCTCACATGAAGTTTTTAGATAATAGCATTAATGGAGTCCAGTTTGTAAAGAAAAAAAAAAGGTATGATGCTAACATTCGCTTGGTTAAACAAACAATACTTTAAACTTTAGTTACCATAACATAAACATCTTTCTTTGTTCCTTTTTCTTTAGCTTGCGAGGTTATGAAATGTACATCAGATCCAGGCTATCTGGTACATCATCAGCAATGACTTGTGGGCTGCTTCAGATACTAATGATTTTTTTCTTTCATCTGATTTCTTTATCAACTCAATAAGAGAAAACTTTTGTCTATGACAACTTTCACAACCAAGCCAATCTTTATCTTGATGGATCTGCAACAGTACTTCCCAATGGATTATTACAGCTTACAAACGCTTCAGATCATCAAATGGCTCATGTTTTCTACAAGGAATCAATTGGGATCAGTTCCTCTAAACCATTCTCCTTCTCACCACACTTTTTGTGTGCTCTATTGCCTCATCCAGGAGTTGAAGGTGGCCATGGAATGGCCTTTATACTATCTCCTTCTATGGATTTCTCCCACGCTGAATCAACTAGATACTTGGGAATCTTCAACGTATCAAAAAATGGAACTCCCTCTTCTCATGTTCTTGCTGTTGAGCTTGACACTATTTGGAATCCAGATTTTGAAGATATCAATAGCAATCATGTGGGGATTGATGTCAACAGTCCTCTGTCAGTAGGAATAGCTTCTGCGTCTTACTATTCTGGCATAAAGGCGAAGAACGTAAGCATAAACCTTTTGAGTGGGAAACCGTTACAGGTTTGGGTGGATTATCAAGGCACAATGCTCAATGTTTCAATGGCTCCTCTTGAAGTCCAGAAGCCAAGTCGGCCTCTTTTGTCACGACCCATCAGTCTTTCTGAGATTTTTCCTAATAGCTCAAGACTTTTCGTTGGATTCTCTGCAGCAACAGGGACAGCTATCAGTTATCAATATGTTCTTTGGTGGAGTTTTAGCACAAGCAGAGGATCTTTACAGCGACTTGACATCTCAAGACTCCCTCAAGTTCCTCATCCTAGAGTTGAACATAAGAATCTATCTCCGCTTGTTATTGTCCTGCTCAGTTTTGTGGTTATCATAGGCTTGGGTGTTCTTGCAGGAGTGTATTGTTTCAAGAGGAGCAAGTATGCAGAAGTAACTGAAGTAACTGAAGCATGGGAAAAAGAGTTTGGTGCACACCGATTCTCTTACAAGTCCTTATACAAAGCAACAAAAGGTTTCAACAAGGATGTGTTTCTTGGAAAAGGAGGTTTTGGAGAAGTGTACAGAGGAAATCTCCTATTAAGCAGAGAAATAGCTGTGAAGAGAATGTTCCACGATGGTGGTAATCAAGGTGTGAAACAATTTGTGGCTGAAGTGGTGAGCATGAGATGTCTGAAACACAGGAATCTTGTTCCACTTCTTGGGTATTGTCGGAGAAAACATGATCTTCTTCTTGTCTCAGAGTACATGCCTAATGGTAGTCTCGATGAGCATTTGTATCAGACCAGAAACTTGTACTTTCTTGGCCACAAAGACTTGTGATTGTTAAGGGTATTGCATCTGTTCTCTGTTACCTCCATACAGGTGCTGACCAAGTTGTTTTACACCGAGATATCAAAGCTTCCAATGTTATGTTAGACGCTGAGTTTAATGGAAGGCTAGGGGATTTTGGTATGGCCAGCTTTCATGACCATGGAGGCATCTCAGAGTCAACATGTGCCGTTGGAACTGTAGGGTACATGGCACCAGAGATAATGGAAATGGGAGCTTCCACTAGAACTGATGTGTATGCCTTTGGTGTTTCATGCTTGAAGTAACTTGTGGGAGGAGACCTGTGGAACCACAGTTACAACTTCTGATCAAATGGGTTTGCGAGTGTTGGAAAAGGGATTCTTTGATTGATGCTATCGACCCGAGATTGCGTGGAGAGTTCTTATCCGAGGAAGTCGAGATGGTTATGAAACTCGGTTTGCTCTGCTCAAATATTGTGCCAGAGTCAAGACCTACAATGGAACAAGTGGTTCTTTACTTAAACAAGAACCTACCTTTGCCAGATTTGTCACCATATAATGTGGGGATTAGCAATCATTCTTCGGTTCTGATCGATGCAGCTTCCCTTTTTACTTCCTCAGTCTCTTCTTCCCCAGCCAACACTTCACCTTACTACAGATCAACTATGGTGACAAACATTGGGATCTAAGATCTCTCTTCATCTAGTTGCAGAATCAGAACTGAGAATGCTGCAAGTCTCAGTCGTTGATTTACAACTAAATTTGATTAAAAAAAAAAAAAAA
>VBRH01000168.1:257597-268839 GCA_014578085.1 Cardamine resedifolia | reverse complement strand
GGAGAAATTAATAAATTCAGATTCTGAAATGGCCAATTAGTGAATAACGCAAGATTCGTGTCAAACACACATAAAAAAGGAACCTTTACTAATTTCTCCAAGTGGGTCATCGCGAAAACAATAAAATTCTGATTGTAGAAAGAGAGAGTGAGAGTGAGGGAGGGAGAGAGGACCAAGTTATGATATTCGGCGAGTTTGGCCATGGTGGTGCTCTCGCCGCCAGGAATGATGAGGGAAGAAACGGTGAGAAGCTGCTCCGCCTTCCTAATCTCAACGCCTTGAACGCCGAGCCGCCGCAAAGCCGCGATGTGCTCATTGAAAGAACCTTGCAAAGCTAAAACTCCGACGGTCATTGCGGCGGCGTGACGAGAGAGAGAGAGAGAGAGAGAATGTCAGATTATAAACACTAAAACTGCGTGTTTGAGACTTTGTAGTTGCGAGTGGCGACAATTTCTTTCCCTTTTGTTTTGTGTTTCTTTCATTGCCCACGATTTGTAATACTATTCAGATATTTTCTATTTATTCATTAAAATTAGATATTTCGATTTATTTATAACGCAAGTAGAACGAACTGTCCGTAGTAGTAGATGATCATTTGTCAAAAAAAATCAAAATTTCGATTAAAAAGCCAGAAACAATTATGCTATTGATTTTAGCCTCTAGTGTCTATGCATTTTTACGTTTTAAGGTTACAAAGTTGTCACACTTATCCAATATTCACAACTTATTAAGCTTTTTGTGTGAACACGAGTTTTTAAAAGTTATTTTCTTTAAGGAAATTTAAGAATTATATATTACAATGATGAATAGATTACAATGATGAATATGAACATGTAAGATTATAGAGACAACAAACAATCATTCCTAGCTCAAAACTCCAATTGTGATATTTGTAAATTATTGTAATTTTATTGTTACAACTTAGAAGTTAGAACCAATGAATTTAGTTTTAGGTGTTTTGTCACATTAGCTGGTGATGTTTTAATATAAATAAACCTCCTTTTTAAAAGAATAGACAAAAAAACCCGAAGGGTAGAGAATCTCGATCCAAGGCTTCGAAAGCTTTCTCTTTTTTCTTTTTTTTTTTGTTGTGTCAAATCTCACGCACGACGTTGAGACTTGAGAGCCCTTTCCTTACGATCCAAAATCCCCTTTTTTCTTTTCGTATTGTCTTCCTCTGTTCCGATCGAAATCTAAATCAGCTTTAATGTAAGATTCTCGCTTTTTTGTTTTTGTTATTTTTTCCATTGCCGACGAATACTCGGATCTTCTGATCAATTTTCATTGCATTTATTTTCTGGGTTTATTTATGCCGCTGCATCCGATTTCGAAATTAGGGTTTTTTTTCCTTCAAAATTTAGGGACATTTAGGTTTGTGATTTTTAAGCTACCGTCTTGGGGTTATTGCGTTTGATGTAGGAATTGGTTGTTCTTCTCTCCTTACTTGCATTGTTCGATTTACAATGTTTGACATTTTTGACTAGTCCCGTTGCTCTCGATCATTTATTTTTTCTTTCGTTAATCTGAATTGACCCTTTGGATTGAAAAAAGTGTAGCCCTTTACGCCAGAATCATTCATAATAAGACACACAATGTGATGTAATTCGTGTTTACCTAACTCAAGTTTTTAAATTTATTAAACCCTTCCCTTGGTGGTTGTTGTCAGCAAATTTAATGAGGCTTTGACCTTTTTCTGCAGAGCCCTGTAGTTCACCTTGACTTTATTGCCGGTTGTTGAAGCTGTGTAGCCCTAATTATTGGGGTTATGCGGTCAACGAGTTGATGCTCGTGAAGAAGGAGGCTAGGCATTGACATAAATTTAGCTTCTTTATAAGGTTGCAGTTTTAGACATGTTGCGTTTCCATTGCAGTGGTTATGATGTCTCAAGTTGTATTGTTCATCTCGCTGAATGGCATCCTTTGGAATAGTCAATTTTTTCATCGGGCTTGAAGCCCTCGTAACCCCTTTTATCCTGGGGTAAGGTTTTGATTTTTACAGCGGTTTTTGTGTTTAATTATTTGGATGCTCGATTCCGGATGTTAATTTTGATGTTAACTTTTTTTCTTCAGGTTTCTCAGTTAACTTGTGAGCAGTTCATATTTCATCCTACTTTGAGGAGCAATTTGTTTTTTTTTTTTGAGAAGTAGATCATGTTTCGTGATAGTTTTTTGTGTGCCCGTACCATTGGTTGCTTTGGATGCTTTGGCACTTCTGGTAGAACCCGACAATCGCCTAAGCCCTACGATGATGATACAAATTCATGTGACAGTGATGTAAATAGCACTGCGAGAGGAGAAGAAGAAGAAGATGAAGAAGAAGTAGAGCAGAAGAGCCGCTCTAAACGATCTGAGGAAATTTTGAAATATAGATTAGATAATGGATTAATCTGCAGGCACATTCCAGTGAGAGAAACTAATAAACTTATCCGTGGAGAGGTAAGTGACTATCTCTCATATTATTATACTTCTTAGAATATTCCAATGTGTGTCTATGCCAATTTATTTGTTGTTTGATATTTAGGATGAAAATGGTGACAAGATGATCAATGAGTATGTTCGCATATGTAAAATTGGAGCCGGTAGCTATGGTAAAGTGGTAAGTGTGAATCTCATTTACAATACTATCCAATCCTTTTAGTGTATCCTCCAAAAGCGACCTGGGTTTTGGATTCCGTAACATTATTTTTCTGCATTTACAGGTTTTATATCGAAGCACTATAGACGGCAAGTATTATGCTATCAAGGTAAGCTCTTGTTTTCTTTCCCTCAGTACCTAGTGAAACTTTTTCTTTTTTTTGTCTAGCTGATGTTTGTAGTGAAAATTATAAAAGTTAATTTGTCTAGTTGATCACTTATATGGCTTAAATCTCTCTGAAATACTGAGTTAATGCTTTGGTTTGCAGGCTTTTCACAAGTCACAGTTATTGAGGCTAAGGGTTGCACCTTCAGAGACTGCTATGAGTGATGTTCTTCGTGAGGTATCATGCGTTTTCTACATTGGTTTTGCTAATCTGCATTTCTATTGGTTTCATTTTAGAGAAGTTGTGTTTACGCTCTTTTATCTCATCACTTTCAGGTTATGATTATGAAAATTCTGGAGCATCCTAACATCGTTAACCTCATTGAGGTGATAGATGACCCTGAAACTGATCATTTTTACATGGGTACTTATTCTCCTTTCTCTTTTCTGCTGTTTCGATATTTTCTTCTCGTGGAAAGAGCCTCTTATCTGGTAATGTTTGTCTTTATACTTTCTCTTAGTTCTCGAGTACGTTGATGGAAAATGGGTGTATGACGGTTCTGGACCACCGGGTGCTCTCGGAGAGGAAACTGCTAGAAAGTATCTGCGGGATATAGTTACTGGCCTGATGTATCTTCATGCTCATGTACGATCTTTATTGTTTAGCGTGCTTCTCTCGATTCATGGTTCATCACCTAATACTGATCTTGATACTGTTTCCATGGGTAAAAAAAACAGAACGTGATTCACGGGGACATTAAACCCGACAATCTGCTGGTTACTAGTAGCGGTACAGTGAAGATAGGAGATTTCAGTGTCAGCCAAGTATTCAAGGTAATAATAAAGATAGTTGGATCATTTGGTTTTCATTAATTCTTGATATGTATCTTGTTGACCTGAGTGTTTAGCATCGATTTGTTGTTGCCACAGGATGATGATGATCAACTGCGTCGATCTCCCGGGACACCAGTCTTCACTGCTCCAGAATGTTGTTTAGGTCAGCTTCCCTTTTCAAAATCTTTTTTAGCTTAGTCTTAACTCGTAAGCGTACAGAGAATAAAGAGAATATATATTCTACTTGGGATCAAAATCAGTGTCAGGTATAACGTATAGTGGGAGAGCTGCGGATACATGGGCAGTGGGAGTGACTTTGTACTGTATGATATTGGGACAATACCCGTTTCTGGCTGATACTCTCCAGGACACGTATGACAAGGTAGGATTTTGCATCTAATCAATGCTTTCCTTGGATCTCAAGAAATCTATTTGAAAATCTCATATAAACCTCCGATGGTTGATAATCTGTTATATCTCACAGATTGTTAACAACCCATTGATAATACCGGATGGATTGAATCCTCATCTAAGAGATTTGATCGAAGGTCTCCTTTGCAAAAGTGAGTTAATTCTCTCCTTTTGGTGTTTTTAAAGTAAAGATTTTTGTGGAATAATAATATTTTGTGGGTTTTGCAGATCCGAGCGAGAGAATGACATTGAAGAATGTGTCGGAGCATCCATGGGTAATTGGAGAAGATGGACATGTCCCTGAGTTTTTTTGTTGGTGCAAACGCAATGCTGCCTTAATGAAAGAAGAAGAAGCTAATGGGATCTCTGAAACCTCAAATCCTAACTAAAAACTCGTAAACTTTTGATCGTTTTAGAATTGTTACAAGCTTCAACAATAGATGCTTCTTCTACTTAACCCTACAAGTTTACCTCGTTTGGGGTCTTTGTTTTTTTTTTTTAAAAATTTTTTTAAAAAATAATAGATAATTGTCGTGTTATTGTGCATTATTTATAAGTTTTAAAACAAATTGATTTACTTCAGCAACCGTTAATCGAACACATACGTTGTCTTCTAGTTAGTGGGCGTAAAGGCGGGTGTAAATATGAGTATTTATTTTTTTACACTTTTAATTTTGTTAGGGAATTAAACGATTTTATATTAACAAAATTTGGGTTTGAACACTTCTAAAAAATAGAGTTTGTTTCCAACCATTTTCCCTTTAAAATATAAAATAAAATCACTTTGTTATGATATTGTTTTGCTAAATTTGATGAATTCATCAAATATGTTATACACTGACATCATTGTTCAAATCTTTTAAAACTTAATGTATGGTTAATCATATTATACACATTTCTCTAAATTTACTTCTTAATATATTTTACTATATATGTGTGTGTGTGTAATTAAAATAATATTATATGTACTTATCATTTATGTAGTTTAAATGTCATAAATAATAATATAAATGTACTTACCAATTATGTAATTTAAATGATAATATGCTTGTACTTAAATCTAACAAATGCAATTTTATAAGCTATAAAAACAACCATCGGTTCTTAGTTTACTCATGCATTAGATAAAAATAGTTCATATCAATTTCTAAAAGTGAAAATTTCATAGAAAAATGGTGTCGTCGAAGATTCAATTTCTTGCTCTTCTCATTATTGTTTCTATCCTTGTTAACAATGTGCAATCGACTCGTGAGATCTCTTTCCATCTCCTTATTTTCATTAAAAAAAAAAAAACAGTACTTTTGTCTATATAATTATGTTTATAATCCATATGAATATCTAATTACAGTATTACTTTTACTGATTACTGGACATAATTATGATTATAAGTAAATAGTTTGTATATCCATTGATCAAACAGAAATTATGGATGACATCACAAGATTGTGTATTCAAGGGACCATGTCAAACAAAACAAGATTGTTTCAGAGCTGTGGAGGCACACCACCTTTTAACAATGCTTTATGTGTACCTAATGGAAATGCTCGTGTATGTTGTTGTATCCCGATATAATTTGATTGAGATATTGCTAGATGATTAAAATCAATAAATATTCAACTATTAATATAATATTTTCGTCAACTAGTCTTGAGAGAAATCATATAAAATGTTCATTTATAGTATTAAAAGTAACATCACTAAACCTTTTTCTGATAATGAAAATATTAAAAACATATAATAGAATGATAATTTATAGTATATTAAGGCAAATTAGTGTCGTTGTTAAACCACAAAATTAAGTCTTATGTATGAATATTATTCTATGTTCTTTAGTTTAATTACGAATTACCAAAGGAATCAATCAATCATCTAACTTATTATGGAAGTTTCAAACTAAGTCTATATATATCTTTGATAGATCCCTTTTTTAATAGAACTATAGTTGGAAAACTGCATATGTTTGAGAATCGATCAACTAAAATATAAAACTAAACATGGTAAACAAAACAAAAGTGTTTCAGATAGCTTCTAGAAAAAAAGATAATTTATACCCTTATTACCTAATCTGCATAATCAATTTATGCAACTATTGAAATTAATATCAAAATTTAAAATAATAACCTAAAGAGTTTCCTGATGTGTGAATTGTCGGAAAAAGAATATGTTGTAGATCAAAAGAACTTCAACAACTCATTTGAATTAGAAATGTATATTAAGGGGTCAAAATGGAAATATCTACAAGTATAGGATTTATTATGGAAAGACATAAGTATTACGTTTCTGTCTGTTTATTTTTTGGTTTCACTTCGTTATATAAACCCTACCCCTTCTTCTTCTTTTCTAACCATTTTTTTCAGTTTCTCGCTGTTCCAGTCCACTCTCTATCTCTCTTTACCTTTTGACTCTATGCTGGTCGCCGGCGATATTTTCAACGGTTAATAATTTTCTGGGGATAGACCCGAGACAACGAGATCTAAATCTACCATTGGAGTTTTTTGAGGTAAGCATGGATTAGTCTTATCTTCTTTCGTTTTTATTGCATGATTTATTCATCCTCTTCTGCTCCATATGATCCTATTTTTCGGATCTGGATGCATTTTCCTATTTCAGATTTTGTTTTGTGATTTTTGGGGGTTTTAAGTCTCTGATTCGGATCTGATTGCTCTATTGGGATTTGACTTTGGCTGGGGTTTTAGGATCGATCTCATGTTAATCGGAAACGATTCTGTTTGGATCGGAGATTAATAAAAAAAGATACGATTTTTGACATTGTGTAACTCAATTTATTTCATTAATTTCTACAGGTTAACTTGGGTTTTGCATTCGGAGCTAGAAGATTATCCAACTTTGGAAAATCACTGGATTGGGGTAAAAAGAGTTGAGGATGATGTGTGTTATATTGTTTTGATTGGTTTGAAAATTTTGATGGAGAAAATAATAACGAGATGGAGATTGTTTTGGAGCAACGTTCGATATCTATATCTGGATACTGGGACTATAGTTGCCCAATTAAGAAAGACTTGTTTTTGATTCTTGAAGAAGAGTCTTGACAAAATCTGTTGTTTGTTTTTTGGGTTGGGTTTGGATTCTTTGTATTGAAATAGGTTGTAACATTAATGGCTGCGGAAGAACATTCTCCTGAGAGAAGAGAAGTCTCTGCTTCTGCTTCTGCTTCTGTTGTTGTGAATTCGAGGGTAGGAGAGAACGATGGTCATCGCCTTAGGTTGGGATCAAGTGACTTGCTTCTACCTGGTCTTATCGATGACGTTGCTCTAAATTGTCTTGCTTGGGTTCCGAGATCGGATTATCCTTCGTTGTCTTGTGTAAACAAGAAGTACTATAAGTTGATCAACGATGGTCATTTGTTTGGCTTGAGAAAGGAATTGGGAATAGTGGAGTATCTTGTTTTCATGGTTTGTGACCCGAGAGGCTGGTTAATGTTTTCTCCTATGAAAAAGAAATGGATGGTGTTACCTAAAATGCCTTGCGACGAGTGCTTCAACCATGCGGATAAAGAGTCTTTAGCTGTAGACGACGAGCTTTTGGTTTTCGGGAGAGAGTTGTTTCAGTTTGCGATTTGGAAATACAGTTTGAGGTCTCGGTGTTGGGTTAAATGCGAAGGAATGCATCATCCTCGCTGCTTGTTTGCATCAGGAAGCCTGGGTGGGATCGCTATCGTTGCAGGAGGTACTGATATAAATAGGAATATAGTAGCATCGGCTGAGCTTTATGATTCTTCTTCAGGGAGATGGGAAATGCTTCCCAATATGCATTCCCCTCGAAGACTATGCTCGGGATTTTTCATGGACGGTAAATTCTACGTGATTGGAGGCATGTCGAGCCCTAATGTATCTGTTACTTGGGGGGAGGAATTTGATCTGGAGACAAGGAAATGGAGAAAGATAGAAGGAATGTATCCAAATGTGAACCGAGCGGCGCAGGCTCCACCTCTTGTTGTGGTGGTGAACAACGAGTTATTCACGCTCGAGTACTTGACCAATATGGTGAAGAAGTATGATAAGGTGGAAAACAAATGGGAAGTAATGGGAAGGTTACCGCCAATGGTGGACTCGTCAAACGGTTGGGGATTGGCGTTTAAACCGTGCGGGGACCAATTGTTGGTGTTTTGTGGGCAACGAGGGTCTCATGGAGAAGGCATTGTGGTGAATTCTTGGTGTCCAAAATCGGGAGCTAAAGATGGAAACTTGGATTGGAAAGTTCTTGGAGTCAAAGAAAATGTTGGTGTCTTTGTGTATAATTGCGCTGTGATGGGTTGTTGAAAAAAAAGAAACAATCTTTGTTTCTTCAGCTTGGAAAGTTGGGTTTTTTTTCTTATTATTACATCAAAATTTGTCTCTGGTTCGTTCTTCTTCGTCTTCTATATCGACTGGTCTTTAGTTTTTTTTTTCTAGTTTTTGCTCTTGAGATTTATTATGCTTTTGTTGTCTGTTCTGTTTTGAAAATTTTGTGGGTAAAATGGAAAAAAGGAGGAAAATTCATCACTCTGCTCAATGTTTACTCTTACTTCATTCATCATTTAGTTGAATTAAAATAAATATAAAATCCCAATGTGTCATATTTTACCGAACAATTGCATTGTTGTGAATAGTGAAAATGGAAGAAGTGAAAGCAATAGAAGGCGGCTTTAAATGGAGAGGTTCGTGATCCTATGTCCGATCTGGGTCCCACACGACCCAAAGCCGGAGGAAGAGGAGACTAATGAATTACTATCATTGTAGTATATTGTACTATTATTTTAACAATAAATAATGATACATTTGTTTGATTTCGAAAATTTAATGCAGTCAAGATTTTAATGCAGTCAATAATGAAACAGTCGCGATCTATTTAACTTGTACGTACAAATTAATCTGAAATTTCAGTGAGCTGAAAAAGGTATGCATCATGTGATCCTTATTTTTGCATACGTGTACACATGTGGGAATCCTGGTGTCCAAAAAGTTTAATGTGATACATACATACATGATACATACAACTTATGTAGTTCATAATAAATCATAAACTTTTTAAGTTCGTTTTCTTATTTTGTAAAAAGGTTTTTTGGTGAACCATATACATCTTAAGTAAAAAATTGTTAGCAATAAAAGACAACGTCCCTACTAAATTACTAATTACTAGTTATTTGGCATCTGGCCTCTCAACAATCACTACACCTCCAAAACATTGCATGCAGCTTTATAACTCATATTTTTAGCCCATTAAAGGAAATAAACGGGCTCTTGTGAGCTGGTTGGTATATCTTGATCAGCTTATGAACTTGGGATTTAAAATTATTTCAATTTCAACATGTACAGTCTACGAACGATCAACGAAGTATAGATATGAGTAAAGGTATACAGTATACTATTGAGGATTTATACTATTTATATATATATATATATATATATTTGAGATAACAAATATATCCATCTAAAAGTGTTTTCTCGACAGGTCCGCAAAAACTTCAAGATCGCTTTGTAAGCAACCAAAAATTAAGATAATGACGTGAGTCATCTGATGGAGTGGATTTTCCCGTTTACATGCCTTGTTTTTTCCAATTTGGTCATGGGTTCCAAAAGAGACCAACTAAGTACTGTATTTGCAATATATATATAGTTTTGTAAAAAAAACTGTATTTACATTTTTGCATGCGTGAAGACATGAGTTTACGCATCTTAATGGGTGAAATATTATGTATTATCATGGAAATTAAGAAAAGATTCAGTATATATATGGAAATTTCTGGTAGACTGTTTAGCATGTTTCCTAAAGAAAGGAAAAAAAAAAGGCTTTAAAGTTGATGGAAACTAACATTTTGACAAGCAGAATACTGGTATGATGAAAACACTATTACTATTATCATCCTATTTTTGAAAACTCTAATAAGAACTAAAATGCTGATAAACAAGGATCGATATATCCATTAAAATTATGATAAATCTTTTCCAGTTGACATAATCTTCAAGAATGTATATTTTAAGATTTTCTAGAAGAAAGACAAAAATTTATGGCTGCGTCGAAAATCCACTAAGATCATTGTTAATGTGCGTACGTTTATTTAAATCTACTTATTCTAAAGGATCTTCTGGCTGATTCTTTCTCCCCAACAATGTGGGTCTTCGAGTTTGACCTCACATACACACACACACTTTAATTTGTATTATTTATTACATATACAGTATATGGTTAGTTCATGATTCATAGCCTGCAATAAGTGCAAAACTGTAAACCCTACATAACGTCATTACCCATGAGATGAAATAATTAAATTAAGTCAAGATATTCATAACCCAAATTTAAAAAACCTTATACCTTAATCCGTTATCCTACGAAATTATTGAACGTTTTTTTTTATCATCATCCATACACGTAATTCACCATATTCCTCATATGGAAAAATTTTAAAATTCATTCGAAGGCAAAACCTATAGGCCACGGTGGAGAATACCAACGTTTACGGATGACGACCATATGGTTTTGGTGTTCCACGAGATCTTAGCTCAACTCGAATCGTAGTGTTGTGCAATTTTATTAAGTATTTGATTTTTTTTTTCTTTTTGTTACCTTTGCTTTTGTTTTTATCTTTTTGTCCTAGTTTTCATATGAACCTACAATACTTTAGCGCGTCTTAAAAAAATATTTGGTTTTCTTGCGCGTATATGTGTCTATTTTTTTTTAAAAAAGCTTTAGTATTAATATTTTGATGTTAATCATGCCATAACCATATATATATATATATGATATAGATATATATTGATTCTTAAAAAATTTAGTTACTAAAATCAAAATATAAAAAAATTATTGAACCCCATCCAATCTGCTCGCACCAAAAATATACAATATTTATACCAACATGAAGTTAGATTAAATCAACGTCATCTCTGTAGAATATAAAAACACATATAGCTCCCCAATTTAGTAGATTCTGACTTCTAATACATGCTCAAAGAAGCTTATTAATTATGATAAATGTAAACATACATCTAATCACTACAAAAAAAAACATAATATTCCTAAAATGCTGCACATATGTAGAGAGAGCGAGATTGCCTACCAATATGTTTTAGCTTTGCCTTTTGTGTCGGCCGATTCTGGTGTTTGGTTTGCATCACTTTGGTATACTACTTTCCACGTAATCGGTAGGTTTGGCCATTCAGATATAAAAACATCCAAATAAGAATACTCTATTTAGTTCATTTTTCTTTCTCTGCATAGCTGGAAATTAAATGTTTCAAGTAATATATATATATATATATAT
>VBRH01000168.1:226278-257408 GCA_014578085.1 Cardamine resedifolia | reverse complement strand
GTATATATATATATGTTTTCTAAATGTCCCATGAATTACTCTCTCAAAAAAATTGAAGGCTTCCAGAAGTTGTTCATGTTTAAAAAAAAAACAACTGCATGTGTACGTTATATAAATAACTACATGTACAATATTGTTCTTAGTTAGAGGTCTACACCGTCAATTTATGCCGTCATTTATTAGAGGTTTCCAGTTATATAACCAATTCAGTGGAACTACTGTTGTGCGTTAATTTAGATGGTATAAAAAGTATAAAAATGGCGCTAGTATTTGGAAGCAAATAGGGGAGATATATGTTTAATTAGTTGGGCTTGCACTTGGAGGAGGTTACAGAAAATACATTGCTGAAAGGCATGTTTGTATGAAAAGAAAAATCAAGAATATTTACTAATGATAGACTGCTGTAGCTGTTTGAGCATATTAATTTTTCAAAATGTGTTATATGTCTAATTACCCCTACATACATGCATAAATGAGTCTCATCTGCTTTAACAAAATTAACAAAATAAAAAACGAGTCTCATCTGTATGCTTTATATATATAGCACAGTGGTACTGTAGAATATTAACTCTATTATGTTGGTGACCATAACTATTATGCAAAAGTATAAAAACGAATGCGTAAGATGATTTACAAAAATAGAGAAAAACAAAATAAAATCTTCAATCTAACACCTCCGATAAAGATTGGCTGATATTGAATTCTAGTCAAAATTAGCTTTATTATGCAAGTGATTACTCCTATAAAGTTTTGAAAGCAGAGATTCTTCGTAATATGTAAAATAAAGTCACTTTTTTCCCGGCATCATTCCAAAGCCGAATTCAAATACTATAATACGACTTTATCCCTCATTAAAATCAGAATTTTCAAAAAATTGTAGAAACTAGAAACACAAAAAGAAAAAACATTTCTAACTTCTTTCTTAGGTTCTGTATGTCTGTGGTTATCCTTTTTCCTTTTGCCTCAAAAACCAATAATAATATATACATTTGCAATCACCAGAAAAAACACTGATGGTCGAAATGTACTTCATTTATATATATATATATATGTGTATATATATATCATAAATAATTAAAAGTTATAACTAATAGTAAATTTCTTTGGCCTGAATTGAAGAATAAGACAAAAGTTGTAAGCAAGGGATCGTAAATTTGTAATCTAAAGCTTCAAAAATTAAATAGAGAGGACGGTTTCATTTTGGCGCATAATAACGTGAATTAATAAAAACAAAATTATAGAAAATGTCAAATCACATACTAACATATTATCATTTTTATAGTTGTCGCATATAATAAATATTTAATGAGATAACGTATTATCTGCGCCACCTAACTAAGCACAAACTTCACGCATTATCGTGATGTATGAAAATTGGGATCTCTCAGTACTTGGCATCAAAAAAGCATTCACAAGCTACCTAATGGATCACTAGCAACATTAAAATTTTAATATCATAATTTCTTACATAAACTATTTATATGAATCTTGCAATATCACGTTATTTAATATATATTTTCTAGAACTAAATCTTATAGGATGTCAAAAGAAAAAGATATTAAATCTAATAGACATTGAGCTTGGAAAAGTCTAAGATTTTTCACAACACGCTCTAGTAATTGTTAGCAAACATCAAAATTTAACTCTATAAAGAAAAAACTACTGAGCAAAGAAAATGAGTGTTTTAAACAAAACTAAAAAAAAAAGAACTATAAATAGTTACAAACAGAATAAGGATATAAAATCTTAACATTTATTAAAAAAAAGAATATCACTAAAAGTTACTTTACATATGATAGGAATTCGTTAATCTGCCTAATTAGCTGTCTCGTCCAACGAATCCAAAACTAAGTTAATTCTAATTTATATTTGATACATCAAAACCTATAACTGGAAAATTAAAAATTTGAGTCAAAACTAAGTGATATTTGGAAAGCGTTACACGGTTCTCGTGACTAAAAGACATGAGAACTATAATACAAGTGCAGGTGTCACATCAAACTTGGGTGATATATCAAAATCAAACCCGAAAAGAGATTTAACTGAAGAAAAAGAAAGAGAGAGAGAGAGCAGAAAAGACACGATGATAGTACACATGCCATATTCATACATTCACACGAGTTTAGTACACAAAATGTAAACTACAAACACAACTTTGTTCCTCTTAATCAGATTGTGCCGCACCGCCAGTAAATACACTATAGTTTCTTTCCCAAATTTTATGTATATTTACAGATAGATGTCCACCGGCTTTTTCTTTGTTTGGATAATTTGGTGTAGATATTTCCTAAATATTGTGTCATATTGCAAATTACACAGATTATTTTTATTTACTTGTGTTTATAATATTAATTGTCGATTCAAAAAGGAAAAAATTATTGCTTCTTCTCACGTTTAATAAAAATTTAGAAGCTCGGTCACTAGTGACTTATCCAGAAAACAATTTATAATTTGATGACCTATAAAAAAAAAAAAAAACTCCAACTAGTGTTTATTGCTTTTATTAGGTAGGCAAAAAGAAGATGAAAATGAGAGAAAACTCAGAAAAGAGAAGTGGGCAAATCCTAGAGAAACACAGGAGAGAGAGATAGAGGTAGGCCCATCTCTTTCTTCATAAATGAGAATCATGCTTTCCTCTTTTCTCATTCTTCTTCTTCCTCATTTACAGCCCAATTCCACTATCTTCCTCATCATAGTTAGCACTCATCTCGAGAAGATAAACTAACTAACATCTCTCTCTCTTCTTCCTTCCGTTTCAAAGTTTCTTCCTTTTCGCCGGGTTTTAAGGAAATTTTGGAACTTTTCTCTCTTTTGGGGACGTTTCTATTCTTTACTTTCTGGGCTTCTTGTAGTTGTATTTTGTTTCTAGTTCCAGCTACTGTGTCACGCTTTTCTCAAGCAAATACGAATCTTGTGATTACTATATAAGATTATTCTGAGTGATTTTCGTCTCGCCTTCTAATAAAAGTCTTTATTTTTCCATTGTTCTCTCCTCCTCTTACTTCTACGTTATCTGAAACTGAAGTCAATCTCTCGCTGCTTGTTTAGTGATGAGTACTGAGGAGAAGCCTTTTAATTCTCTTGATTCAAGCCATGGTGATTCTGTCCCTGCTTCAAATCAGGTACATATACAAATACACATACTTCAAGTTTATGTATGACTCAAAGATTTCAACTTTGAATGGATTAGATGTGTTTGTTGACTGGAATTGAAAAGATTAGAGCTCTTTTCTGCTAATTACTTGTCAAAAACTGCTTGGTATGTTTAAAAATTCATGCTTTTGGAGCAGATCGTTTTGGAATCTTAATCTCTGATTAGTGTTGTTAGTTTCATCCCAAGGGATCACTTCTCTTGAGGAACTTCTGCGTTGTTTTAAGTTCTCATGGAACCCTTTTGTTACTTTCATCTTTGTTCTTAATGAGAAGGCTGAAGGATCCTCTGATATAACAGAAGAGACTTCTACAAATGTTCAACAATGGAGGCGAAAGAACCTCTCTTTGCAGATACCCTCGAGAGCAACTGGTATTTCTCCTGAAGATTCGGTTGTAGTCAAAATGCCTCCAACACCTAGTCCAACTCCGAGAAGAGTGAACTTTACTTTGACTTCGAGCTCTCCAGGTCCTGCTTCTACTTCTTCTTCTGTTCCTTCGCGTGGCAAGTCTTCCCTGAAGAATCTATTGCCAAAGGCTGGGTTCAAACCAAAAAGCTCTAACATTGATATCGAGAAGGGACAAGGGAATGCCTGTTCTCCTTCTGCATTGCAGGAGAAGGCTTCAATAGCGAGGTCATTATCATTTTCAAAGTTATTTACGCCTAGGATCAAGAGAACTTCATCTCTACCTGTGACTCCTGTTATTCTTTCAAACTCAGAGTCAGCTCACGGTGGAAGCAGTGTTGCTCCTCAAACTCCAACAGTAAGCTTTCTATTGTACCGTTTCAGAGTCCCTTACGATCTTTTAGGTACTAATACTTAGTATTGCAGAGCAAAGGGAGAGTTCAAATAGCTCGCTCTCGCTCTGTGCCTGTTAATGACAAGGACTTAAGCCTAAAGGGAATGGATTCATTCTTCAGAGTAATTCCTTCGACTCCTCGTGTAAAGGAAGGAGACATATTCCCAAATGCATCAGAGGCTGGTAATACTGGTAAGTTCATGTTTCAATCGGTTGTATTGTTTTTTTCTTTCTCTGAGATAGATGTTTACTAATAACAACAATCTATCTCAATGTATTGAACAGAAACAGGTGATGCTGAAGATGGAGAAGACATACCTGAGGATGAAGCAGTTTGTAGGATTTGTTTGGTAGAGCTCTGTGAAGGAGGAGAAACCTTAAAAATGGAGTGTAGTTGCAAAGGCGAACTTGCTCTTGCCCACAAAGATTGTGCTCTCAAATGGTTCACCATAAAGGGTAACAAGACCTGTGAGGTGTGTAAACAAGAAGTTAAGAACTTACCTGTAACACTCTTACGGATCCAAAGCATGCGGAATTCTGGTGTTCATCAGCTAGATGTCAATGGGTACAGGTAAATACTCTTATATTTTTCATTCTTGTACAAATTAAAACATTCAAACTTTCTCTTGGTTAAGTAGTAAACTTGGCCTAAATCTCTGCATTATTTCTCGACAGGGTTTGGCAGGAGGTACCGGTTCTAGTAATCATCAGCATGCTCGCTTACTTCTGCTTCCTCGAGCAGCTTCTGGTAATCCGTCTCTAATATTTATACCACAGACAGAAAATACCACAGACAGATCACAGATATCTATAACAGTATGTTTCATTTGCAGGTTGAAAAATTGGGTACGGGTGCAATCGCGTTATCACTACCGTTTTCTTGTATTCTTGGACTTCTAGCATCCATGACCGCATCAACCATGGGTAGGTCTTCTTTTGAAAATACTCTTTTCAATGGGCTCCTCCACTCTGATCCGCTTTTGGTTTTGAAAAAATCTTGTGCAGTAATGAGAAGATTTGTCTGGATTTACGCATCTGTCCAGTTTGCTTTGGTCGTTCTCTTCGCCCATATATTTTACTCCGTGGTTAGTACGCTTCATCACATATATTGTCTAAAACTGGTGCAGCATATATTTAAAGCTAAAGAACTTGTAAGCTTTTAGTTTAGCCGATAAAAAGCAAGACGTTTGAGATCTCTTAGAGCAAAACTCAGACATAAAGTTGCAACCTTTATCATATATCAGTCTATAATAAACTCAAAATTGGTTTGTTGTAAAATCCGATCTCTCGGTGGTATCAGGTACAGTTGCCAGCAGTTCTGTCAGTTCTTCTGTCAACATTTGCCGGATTTGGTGTCTGCATATGTGGAAGCTCAGTCATGGTTGAGTTTGTGAGATGGAAACGAAGATGGCAAGCCAGAAGGCTAGAGCAACAACTGAACAATGCTCAGACGCTGACACAACCACCACAACCGGTGGATGCAATAACCTCTATGCATCATCCAAATGCCTCGTAGAGCCAGGAAGTGAAAAGATGATTTTACAATTAGTTTGGTTAATGTTTATTGTGTGTGTGTGTGTGTATAATAGAAAAGAGAAAGTGATGAAAAGTAATGCTTAAAGTTTGTTTTGCTTCTTTACGTCATTGTATTGTTGTAAGTTTGTAACTTTGATTGCTCAATCTCTGCAAATCAAAGGTTTGTAGTAGTATTGGTTTTCTCCTTTTCTTTTTAACTTTGAACAATAAAAGCGAAATAATCAAATTGAACAATTGGGTCACGAGGCAATCACGTGCCAATTTCTTCAAACTCTTTTTCTCTGTTTCTGACTTTGGCTCAATTCTTTGTTCTTCTTCTTGACGGCGGTGTGGAGATTATACAGCGATGAATCTTTCCACGAGGCTCGCTGAGAAACTTCCCACAATCTTACCAGCGTCTTCGTCTCCTCTGCTGCGTAAAGGTTGTTTTTTTTAATCTGTTCTGTGTTTGGTTTAGGAATTGCTTGTTTGGATTGGATTCAATTCAAAGGCAAATCTTTTTCTGAGTTTCTCTTCGTCTGTTTGCTTTGAAGAAAACTTTCGTGTTCACTATCTCGCTACCTCTTATAGTCTCTAGGTTTTAGGTCGTAAGATTCATTCTCGAATTTACAAGCTAATGAGGGGTTTTTGTCAATTGTTTCTTCTCATGTGTATTTAGGAGTCTCCGAGTTAAGATTCTTTTCAATTTCTAGCCACAGTAGAAGATTGAGATGGGGAATACAAAAGAAAATGGTTTGGAGCTTGGAGAGAGCTGAAACCTGTGTAGTTAGCAATTCATGTTTAGTTCATCCTGCAACTGAAGCCTATGCACAAGAAGCTATTGAAGCTATCAAATCCGAGAAAGTTATCGCTGTACCAACCGATACGCTTTATGGCTTCGCTTGTGATGCTTGGTAAGATAAAAATCTTCACTTTATTAGCTGCAATAGGCTTTTACTTAGCCTGGATTAAGTTGTGATTTATATAACATTACAGTTCTTTAAAAGCGGTTAACCGGATATATGAGATCAAAGGGCGTAAGCTTACAAGCCCTTTAGCTATCTGTGTTGGTGATGTATTAGATATCAAGAGAATTGCTACAACGAACCACTTACCTCACGGTTTACTCGATTCGCTCTTGCCCGGACCAGTTACTCTTGTACTTCAACGAGGTTTGAATTGTCTTCTTAATGTGGTTGTATCGATATGATCTCTTTATGTGAGAATGTTCTTGTAGTGTTTTAAACAGGTGAATCAAGCATTCTTGAAAAGTCTTTGAACCCGGGGATTGATACTATTGGAGTACGGGTTCCCGATTGTGAATTCATTAGGGAAGTATCGAGAGGTTCGGGCAGTGTGTTGGCTCTTACAAGTGCTAATCTAAGCGGTGCTAGAAGCAGTGTTTGTGTTAAAGATTTTGAGAATCTTTGGCAGCATTGTGCTTATGTATATGATGCTGGTTTGCTTCCATCGGGTCGTGCAGGATCTACAATTGTCGATCTGAGTAAAGCCGGGAAGTATAAGATCATTAGACCCGGAAGGTATGCAATTGGTGTTTTGTTGATCGGATTAATGGATTTAGAGTTTGAATCTTTGTGGATGTTCTTGAGCTAATTACTGAAAATGATGTTGTTTTTGTTGTTAATTCAGCGCGGAGCAGGCAACAGTGGCAATTCTTGAGAAGTATTTGCTGGAAAAAGAAGAAGACAGTTAAGAGAAGAAAGCTTGTTAAACTCTGAAGCTGATTTGACTTGCAAGAATTTGAGGTTTTGCTTTGGTTCTTAATCGACTTTTTGGTATTGGTTTAAGATACATAATACGAGAAGATAGTTGATTTTGAGCGTGTGGTACGCCTGTGTAATTTAAAGAGAATTGGAGGACCGTTTCATGATTTTCATTTAAATTCTTATTATTGGTCCATTTGGGAAATGAATTTATGGGAATTTAACTCTTGTAGCTCTTATTTATGGTTTAGAAAAAAAAGAATATTTTCTTTCCTTTATTCTTTCTCAACTTATAATATGTGGATTTCATCATACTGTATGTCTAAATTTAGTATAGTATTCCTTATAAATGGTACATGTTTAGGGAAAGAATGAAAATATATTGTTTTCTCCATATTCTTTTCTTGTAAAGCTATTATATGAAAAAAAAAAAAGCATGCCATTATTAAAAGAGAAATAATATAATAGTTTGGGAAATATGTTGTGAAATTTTGGGAAGAAATCATAATAATGTTGTGTTTTTTTTAATTGTTACATATTCAAATAGTGTCATTCTTGTTTAAAGACAAGTGTCAAAAAGTTAATTCGGGGGGTTAGAAAACAGGAAATTATCGTAGTAAATGTTTAAAAGTAGAGGCTCAAATTTGAAGAGAAGATAAAATAGAGGTCCTCAAGTTTCAATATTTACGTCTCCGTGCTCTAGTTTTTTTTTTCCTCTTGTGCTGAAGATGGCATGGTCTATATTGGTCTTGGCTGTTTCTGAAGTCTCTTCTTACCAAACGTTTTATCCTCAGTTTCTTCCACCAGCCAGCTTTCACTTTACTTATATATGTGAAAAATCAATCCCTCTCAAACTCTTCTCACCACTAATTTCTTCCTCTGGAACATTCTCCTCTATTTTTGAGTTTCTCAATTGCGTGATCTTGGCTCGTCTTTAGGTACTGTTTTTTTCATGCATTTCCTAAAGGGTTCTCTCAATTTGGTAGATTTATTTCTTAGGTCTGGTTTGATCCACACGAAAATTATCCCTTTTCTGCGATTATTTTCTTTGTAATTTCATCGGGGAACGAAGATCATTTAGCTGTGTAATTCTGGGTTTTGCGGTTTTTTTGTTTGTTTGTCTTTGTTGATTTTGCTTCAGAATCAGAATTTAAGCTAAAAAAAAACAAATTCTGGTTTATTTTTCAATTTCCATGATCTTCCAAGTAAACCAAACTGGATTTAAATAAATTATTGTATTTTAAAGTCAGCTAATTTTTGTTCTGTGACTATGCAGTTACTTTGATTCACTGAGAAAATGGCGACTGGAGTATTGCCAGCTCCTGTTTCCGGAGTCAAAATCCGGGATTCGAAACTCGGGTTTGGTAAAAGCTTGAATTTTGTGAGAATTTGTGATTTGACAAGTCTAAGGTCTGCTAGAAGAAGGGTTTCCATTATCCGGAATTCAAATCCAGGCTCCGATTTAGCTGAGCTGCAACCTGCATCAGAAGGAAGCCCTCTCTTAGGTATAAGCATAAGAGATTCATTCAGAATTATCAAACAAAATTTAGCTTTTTTTCTTTTCGGAGTTTTTGATTAGAATGAATGATTGGATGTTGTATTGTTTTTGTAGTGCCAAGACAGAAGTATTGCGAGTCATTGCATAAGACAGTGAGAAGGAAGACTCGTACTGTTATGGTTGGTAATGTCGCCCTTGGAAGCGAACATCCGATCAGGATTCAAACTATGACTACATCAGATACAAAAGATGTTGCTGCAACTGTTGATGAGGTTTCTGCATCTGTGCCTTTAATCTATTTGCTTTGATTTCCCGAGTTTTGTGACCCTTTTGCATATGTATATGCATCAATATATGAAAACTTGGTACAGCTTATGACTGTTCCATTGATATTGTAGAGACAAATGCTGCTGGCTCTGTGATTATAGGTTATGAGAATAGCGGATAGAGGAGCAGATATTGTGAGGATAACTGTTCAAGGGAAGAAAGAGGCTGATGCGTGCTTTGAAATTAAAGATAAACTTATTCAGCTTAAGTAAGTCGATGGCCATACTAAGTTTTCTCTATGTTTGTTTTTGGAGTTTGAAATAGTATGAAACTGATTTGGTGTTTTGCATGTTGGTTACAGTTACAATATACCGCTGGTAGCAGATATTCATTTTGCCCCTACTGTAGCCTTACGAGTTGCTGAATGCTTCGACAAGATCCGTGTCAACCCTGGAAATTTTGGTATGTTTTTTTTTTTTGTCTTTCACTTGTTTCTTTAACTCGAGAATGAATGAGTGTTCGCCTTTGCAGCGGACAGACGAGCCCAGTTTGAGACAATAGAATACACAGAGGATGAATATCAGAAAGAACTCCAGCATATCGAGAAGGTAGAAGGAAGCCTTTGTCTCACTTGTCTTGTGAAACCAGTAAAATTTTTAATCAGTCTTTAAGTCATAACTAATGGTGTTACTCTTTCTTTTAGGTCTTCACTCCTTTGGTTGAGAAATGCAAAAAGTACGGGAGAGCAATGCGTATAGGAACAAATCATGGAAGTCTTTCTGACCGTATCATGAGCTATTACGGGGATTCTCCACGAGGAATGGTAAAAATTCTTAAAGCCTTTGAAGGGTTTCTCCTCTTCTTACACATGTACTGTTGTCTGACCTGAGTTCTGCCACACAGGTTGAATCTGCGTTTGAGTTTGCAAGAATATGTCGGAAATTAGACTATCACAACTTTGTTTTCTCAATGAAAGCAAGCAACCCGGTGATCATGGTCCAAGCTTACCGTTTACTTGTGGCTGAGATGTATGTTCAGGGTTGGGATTATCCTTTGCATTTAGGAGTGACCGAGGCAGGAGAAGGCGAAGATGGACGGATGAAATCTGCAATTGGAATCGGGACGCTTCTGCAGGTACCTCATTACATAAAAAACGGGAAAGGTCTTTCCTTTACAGCTGATATATGGTGATGATTATTTGTAATATCAGGACGGGCTTGGTGACACAATAAGAGTTTCACTGACAGAACCACCAGAAGAGGAGATAGATCCCTGCAAGCGATTGGCCAACCTCGGGACAAAAGCTGCTGAACTTCAACAAGGCGTTGTATGAATGATTCTTTTTCAGATGCTTCTCTAATATAGTTTCCACTTTATGGCACTGATCCAATCCTTTGTGTAGTAGGCACCTTTTGAAGAAAAGCATAGGCATTACTTTGATTTTCAGCGTAGGACGGGTGATCTACCTATACAAAAAGAGGTAAGACTGTACATTTTAAAAAGAAAAAAAAAACATCCATATACTTCATGATGTCGCTTTCAAGTATCGAAAAATTCGAAATGATTTGTTCTGTAAATTATAGGGAGAAGAGGTTGATTATAGAGGTGTCCTTCACCGTGATGGTTCTGTTCTGATGTCGATTTCCCTGGATCAACTAAAGGTGAATATTGATAAATACTCTTCTCTTTTTCTTGTATTTCTGAATATGTAGAACGGATCATTGTCTTTCCACTCACTATTTCGCTTTCTCTCTAGGCACCTGAACTCCTCTACAGATCGCTCGCTACAAAGCTTGTCGTGGGGATGCCATTCAAGGTGAGATATGATTCAAATTTATTTTCATGAGAGATGTAGTCTCACTGTAATTATGACATTGGTTCCCGATTCTTACTTTCTCGAGTAATGCTTGTATAGGACCTAGCAACTGTGGATTCAATCTTATTAAGAGAGCTACCGCCTGTGGATGATCACGTGGCTGTAAGAATCACCCTTTCTTCCCCATATCACGTACTTTAAGATTTGACATGGCTGAATATAAACATTGAGTTCTGTTAACAGCGTTTGGCTCTTAAACGGTTGATTGATGTCAGTATGGGAGTTATAGCACCTTTATCAGAGCATCTCACAAAGCCATTGCCCAATGCAATGGTCCTTGTCAACCTCAAGGAACTATCTGGTGGTGCTTACAAGCTTCTCCCTGAAGGTGACCTGATAGTTACCTGAAAATCAACCATTATAACGAAAACAACTTTTCTTTGGTATTTCTTACTTTCAGTTATTTCAGGTACACGCTTGGTTGTCTCTCTACAAGGTGATGAGCCATATGAGGAGCTTGAAATACTCAAAACAATTGACGCTACTATGATTCTCCATGATGTACCCTTCACTGAAGACAAAGTTAGCAGAGTACACGCAGCTCGGAGGTAATAATAATTGAAAATTCCCACTATTCAATATTTTGCTAGAGTTTAAAGCTGTGGTCTATATCAGCTAAGAGATATTCTTTTCCTGAATTTGTAGGTTATTCGAGTTCCTATCCGAGAACTCAGTTAACTTTCCTGTTATTCACCACATTAAGTTCCCAACTGGAATTCACAGGTAGATAACGACTCTCGAGCTTTGTGCAGTGAATGGAATAATCCAATTATGATCTTATGGTTTCTCTCTTCTCACGTACAATGCAGAGACGAATTGGTGATTCACGCAGGGACTTACGCTGGAGCCCTTCTTGTGGATGGACTCGGGGATGGTGTAATGCTCGAAGCACCTGACCAAGATTTCGATTTCCTTAGGAATACTTCCTTCAACTTATTACAAGGCTGCAGGATGCGTAACACTAAGACGGTAAAAGCTCAAAGAATCTGTATTTTCTTTCTAAAAAAAGAAGAAGAAGTAATAATAACTTGCTAAATCATGGCAGGAATACGTATCCTGCCCGTCCTGTGGAAGAACACTTTTCGACTTGCAAGAAATCAGCGCCGAGATTCGAGAAAAGACTTCACATTTGCCAGGCGTTTCGGTTAAAACTCAGACCTTTTAACTTGTTTTCAAGAAGTTTTGTGTGTTTTGGTTTGTGGATGTAGAAAAAGGGAAGGAATTGAATAAAATGGCTGCTGCAGATAGCAATCATGGGTTGCATTGTGAATGGGCCAGGAGAAATGGCAGATGCTGATTTCGGATATGTTGGTGGTTCTCCTGGAAAAATCGATCTTTATGTGGGAAAGGTAGGTCACACCTTTATACTTGGGGGGTTTCTTAGTGAATGTGGTTTATTATATATCTCCAAGCTTTCGAGTGACAAAAATGGGATTTTGAAATTTGTGGACAGACGGTGGTGAAGCGTGGGATAGCCATGAGAGGGGCAACAGATGCTCTGATTGGTCTGATCAAAGAACATGGTCGTTGGGTAGACCCGCCAGTGGCTGATGAGTAGATTTCAAAGGCGGAGATGGTTGACCATTCTCTGAAACTGAGAGAGAAGATACTTACATATATTTGTTGTATTTATGACCTACAAGCAAATCCGAAATGCTACTATTAAAACACTCTCTTATACGAGAAACATAAATTAATTAATTTATAAAGAACACACAAGATTGCTTCTTGTTTCTCATCAAAAATTAAGCATTTTATTTTTTATTTTCTTCATCATTGTGTTTTGTCATCCATTAGTTTAGGATCTATCTATATGATGGGAAATTGGATCCCCTGACCAGAGTTTGGATTTTGTAATATAGTTGTTCGGATTAGTGTCACTATCATGTCATCATAACTCTAATTTAATTCCAAAAATATGTGAGTGAGTAGTGTAAAAAGTCAACCTTTCCAAAGAAATAATACATTATACAATTGTTCACAAATAGCCATCATTCTCATGACATACAAGTGTAAAATATGGCAAACAAGAAAACAAATCATAAGAAATATCAGATCACTTCTTCTTCTTCTTTTTCCTTCAAATAATTGCGACAAAACATTTTATTTATTTTTACTAGGAACAAAAAATAAAAATATACTACGATGGAGAATTGAAGAAATAGAAGAGCATGATTAATCAAATAGTTAATGAACGCCTAGGAAATAACATAACTAACGTAATCTACTTTTTAAGAAATAACAACAAAATAAATAATAAAACGACGTTTGAATTAATCTTAATCTTTTGTTGGCCTTTATATTTTCCTTTTATATATCAATCAACTTAGGAAAAAAAAAAATCAAACTTCACAGACTCACAGTAAACGAAAGAGCAAGCGAGCGATTCCTTTATCTTTTACATGGTCATGTAAGCAATTCTTGCTAATTTTCTTTTTCGGTTTGTTCTTGATTTCTTTCTAATAGATCTTGTTTAGGTTTGATTTCGTGTTCCATCTGTCTTCTTAGGTTTAGCTGAGCCTCCTCGTTGCTGTGATTGATGATTGGGTTTAGTAACTGTTTTGAAAAATGAGTTTTAGTTTGTTGTTTCACTTCCACTTTCCAGGAAAATAACAGAGGTTATTATATCCACATATAAAATCAGTGGTAATTTTTGTTGGTTTTAAAATGTATTGTTTTCTGGAACTTTGTTTTTTAATTTATTATTATCATTCTCATATTATGGATTTTAGACTTTTAGTTGTGAATTGTTGGGTTACGATTCCCGGAAAAATATGATGGAATTTTTAGTTAAGACAGTAGCTTGTCTTAGTGTTAATGATTATGCGGAATATGTATGTTTTTGATTGGCTTCAGACAGATTCTGTGAGTAAAAAAAATCTAAGCTTTCTGATTGATATGGTAACAGAAGAAGATATGGACAAAATCAGTAGGTTGCCTGATGAATTGCTGGTGAAGATATTAACGTTTGTTCCGACAAAAGTGGCTGTATTAACTAGCATTTTGTCCAAACGTTGGGAGTCTCTTTGGAAGTCTGTGCCTAAACTTGACTGCATTTGTTTCCCCAACACTCCACTTTGGGATTTCATCAACAACAATCTGCCATTACGAGCTCCCAGCTTAGACAACTTGTGCCTCGAATTTTCTCAAGAATCATTTCAACATGAAGAAGAATCAAACTGTGGATTGGAATTGCTGTTTCTCGCTGCTTCTTTCCTCGACGAACCAGATGTTTTATTCCCCAAAAGCTTGTATACTTGCAAATCACTCGTGACCTTGAAACTTTGGAGTTTGTAGGGTACAGTGGAAGACCAGAAGAAAGAGATTTCTTGAGTTTTATCTTCAAAAATGCTCGCTGCTTGAAGACTTCATCAATCTCGCAATGACCACAATAGAAACTTTGAGAGCTGTTGCATTTTATTCTGAATTTAGGTTTGTTTTGTTTGTCCAAGAATAATTTGGTAGTTAACTAGATATATTGGAACTTGATTAATAACGAAACTTGTGTGTACCTTTCCTTCTTATCATATGGTTTAAGTCTGTGGTCTGGTTATATGTATGTGTTTCGTATAGTCTTATGCTTGTTTTAGATATTTCAACTAAATCTGATATACAAACTAAAAAAACTCTCATGACACAAAAGTGATCATACGAGAAACATGAAATTAAATCATAAGAAACACAAGATTACATCTTCTTCTTTTCTTTCATCAAAAAATTGCAACGTAAACATTTTATTTTTATTTTCTTTACCATTATTTTTGGTCATTTATTAGTTTAGGATCTATATGATGGGAACTTGGATCCCCTGACCAGAGTTTTTAATATACAGTTAGTAGTGTTAGTAGTATTAGTCGACTTTAATTAATTCCAAAAATATGCGAGTGATCAGTTGTGTGAAAAGAAAACTTAGATATTATACAAGAAAATATAATATCTTTTCAAAGAAATACATTATACAATTGTTCACAAATAGTCATTCTCTTACCATTATAACACTCTCATGACATACAAGTGAAAAATATGGCAAACAATAAAACAAACCATAAGAAACACAAGATCACTTCTTCTTCTTCTTCTTTTTTTCCTTCGAATAATTGCGACGTAACATTTTTATTTATCTTAACATGAATATTAGTTTAGGAATATACGATGGAGAGTTGAAGAATGAAAAAAAAGAGAGATGATTTAATCAAATAAGCAGCAGCAAACAGGAATGTCTTTTTCCAAGAGGCAGTGGCCGGCCAAGGGTGTGGCATCGGTCTCCCTGTGGCAATGGGTGTCGCAGTCGCTGTCGGTGTTGCACGTTCCTCTTAAGCGGCACGGTCCGTCTATTACTTCTTTTTCTTCTTTTATGTATATTTAAGAAACATGTATATTATTAGGTCAAATATATACCACAAAAACATAAAACAGAAAATGTGGAATTTTAACATTTCCCAAAAATATATATGTACATTGTATAAAAAGTTTAGAAAGAAAAAAGAAAAAAAAAATGCTAAAAGAAACATCTATTGAGGTAAAACTAAGATGAAGGGAAAAACTTGAGTACCTGCGGACTGGGCAGTAATAACGAGAGAGAAGATGACGAGAAGAGCAACAAGTTGAAATCTTGATGAAGCCATTTTTCAGATTACTTTCTTTTCGTAATGCAAGATTATTCAACTTAATATTTTTGTTTGGAAAATTGTGATCTATTTTCGGGGTTTTATTATGTCAATTTAGTTTCAAAGATAGTAATTTTTTTTTCTTTATGGTTAGCACACCATTTTTAGTAAGGTGATTTATGGTTAATGTAATTAACAGAAAATAAATTTCCTCAAAATAGAATTAGTTGCCGTTTCTTAGATCTAAATTTGGTGAGGATAAGAAAGAATGGACGGTAGAGGAGTAACTTTGATTATTTGAAAATTTTAAGAACCCACCTTCAAAACCAAAGCTAACAAATACTATAATGCATCTTACGTTTACTTAAAATATTAATCTTTTATACGGAAAAAAAAAGACAAAGTTTTTAGACCAGAATTTATATATTTATGTATTTAAGATCCTATCGACATTTTCTATCTATAAAAACATGCATATCTATGTGTGCCATACATCATCTAACATAGCATGTCCAAAATCATAAGTCTCAAACAAATAATATAATGCACATATTTATCAAACGAAAACCAAAGAAAACAGATAGCTTCTAAACTTATTCCGTGTTTTTTGTTTAGTATAGTGATAAAAATCAGATATTCAAAGTGAAAATTGGTTTGCACTGATAATATATAAACGTTTCATGCATTTTCATTTAAGTTTCAGTTAATTTTGAGTAGGAAATCTATGAATTTTGATTTGGTAATATAGAATTTAATAAACTGAAATGAATATAACCAAACCAAATAACGTGGAACTTGGTCCAACTGAATGAACTAAAAAAAAATCTGTTATTTCAAAAAAACTTGTTAAGAATCGCACATTGAAAAACCAAACTAAACTTAACACTTAGGATTAATTGTCTTATATAGCATCATAATTGCCATAATTCTCATTCTTTCTCTTAATTGCCAATTGCCAATTGATTTTGAATTAAAAATCCCTAAATTTAAACTCTAACAAATAAAGAAAAGAAAAAAACTCGTTTATCGATTGATTAAATTGGGCCTGTATATACTAAATGGGCCTTGCATTTCACTATCAATCAGAGTCGCGCCTCGCGATAAAAGAAGCTCTCCCATTGGAGAATTGAAGAAGATTGGGGAAAACCAGAAAACAATTACCGGCGATCGGAAACCGGCGGAGTAAGACATGAGCAGTACAGCAGGAAAGCTCGTGACTTCGAGATCTGAGCTTGACCTCGATCACCCTAACATCGAAGATTACCTTCCTTCCGGTTCCTCCATCAATGAACCTCGCGGCAAGCTCCGCCTGTAATTTCTCTTAGAAATTTCTATGAATTTGAATTTGATTCATTTAAGTATTCACCACTCTTCGTTATTTTCAGACGTGATTTGCTCGATATCTCCCCCACGCTCACTGAAGCTGGTGGTGCCATTGTTGATGTAAGAAGATATTTCGAGTTTCCCGATGATTTTTTTTGTTCTCTTTGTTCCAACCCATATCTGTCGCACGATTACTTAGCCAAAGAATTCAAATTTATGACATAAAGGATGGATCTTTATCTCATTAACTCTATATGATTGTTGATTTGAAAATCTGTAGCTTAGCTGTTATCGACTCTGTTCAAGTTATTTTGTATGATTTTTTGGCAGGACTCTTTCACAAGATGTTTCAAATCGAATCCTCCAGAACCTTGGAACTGGAACATTTACTTATTCCCACTATGGTGCTTTGGGGTTGTTGTTAGATACTGTATTCTCTTTCCCTTGAGGTTGGTTCCTCTTTATTTATTCTATGGATGCAATTATTTATCTTATCCAGTTTGATTCTATTGGCCGTGTGTTTGGACTGAGCAGTTCATTGTTATAAATGTGCAGGTGCATCACTTTAGCTTTTGGGTGGATTATTTTCCTTTCCTTGTTTATCCCCATAAATGCGCTGCTGAAAGGTCAAGATAGGTTGAGGAAAAAGATAGAGGTGCGTTGACTTCTCTGTTTCTCGTTTGTCTTCTACGATTTCGTTTTCACTGTGTTATTCCGTTATACTTCCATGTAGAATTCATGAAGATGCTTTTTAATACAGGGTATCTTCTGCTTCTTATGTTATTTTCCTTTCTTGTGGAGCTCAATGTTGAACTTTGTTTTATTACCAGAGGGTCTTGGTGGAAATGATATGCAGCTTTTTCGTCGCTTCATGGACAGGAGTTGTCAGATATCATGGGCCGCGGCCTAGCATCCGTCCTAAGCAGGTCATGTTTCCTTTTTTATAAACTTAACTTTGTATCTTCTTGATATTTGTATACCTATGCCTTACTTTATGATTGGGTTTAAACAGGTCTATGTTGCCAACCATACTTCAATGATTGATTTCATTGTCTTGGAGCAGATGACTGCATTTGCTGTTATAATGCAGAAACATCCTGGTTGGGTTGGTAAGTCTCAAGATGTTTGAGCTTTTAGAAGTGTGCTTATGACCTTTATGATTGCTCAGTTTTAATAGGCTTGTGATTGATTTATTGACGAGTGATTGTTTTGCCTTTCGTGCCTTATTGTGAAAGCCATGATTGACTTGTGTTGCTTTGAATATGAAGGGCTTTTGCAAAGCACAATATTAGAGAGCGTAGGATGCATCTGGTTCAATCGTACCGAGGCAAAGGATCGTGAAATTGTAGCGAAAAAGTATGCATTGATTCTGGTCTCCTTTAAGTGTCATTACGTAATCTACTCATATTAATCATGGGAACATGAATCGCATAATTCAGGTTAAGAGACCATGTCCAAGGAGTTGACAGTAATCCTCTTCTCATATTTCCCGAGGGGACATGTGTAAATAATAATTATACAGTGATGTTCAAGAAGGTATTTTGGACCTAGCTTTGATGTGATTTGCCCTCCTACTATGTAATAGTTTCTGATTCGCTTTGTGACAATGTTTAGGGTGCTTTTGAATTGGACTGCACTGTTTGTCCAATTGCAATCAAATACAACAAGATTTTTGTTGACGCCTTCTGGAACAGCAGAAAGTAAGGGTATTTTCTTTAAGACTTTCATATCAGTCTGGGCAGATAAACTATTGTTGTACTTATGTCTTGGTAAAATGATATAAGAAGCATTTCTAACTAATTAGGGCCATATCTTTGTCTTGGTAACAAAAAACGTTGCATGCTCTTGCAGACAGTCATTCACTATGCACTTGCTGCAACTCATGACATCATGGGCTGTTGTGTGTGAAGTGTGGTACTTGGAACCCCAAACTATAAGGCCCGGTGAAACAGGGATTGAGTTTGCAGAGAGGTAAAAAACACTCTTATCGTGGGCCTCCATCAGAGAAGTTATATACTAAAAAGTTTGCATCCACATTATTAACTTGACACAGGGTCAGAGACATGATATCTCTTAGGGCGGGTCTCAAAAAGGTCCCTTGGGATGGATATTTGAAGTATTCGAGGCCAAGCTCCAAGCATAGTGAACGCAAGTATGTTCAATTGTGTTTTTTTTTTTTTTCTAAAAGTTCCAAGTATAGCTCCGAAAACTTAAAATTAATTTTATGATCCTTGGATTAATAATACCAACAAGACTTGATGCTGATTTGTGTTTCTTTGAATTGACAGGCAACAGAGTTTTGCGGAGTCGATCCTGGCTAGATTGGAAGAGAAGTGAATGTAAAGATGAAGTTAGTTTTTTTTTCCTTGTGGTGTTTCATTTTTCCGTAAGATAAAATAAAACTCACTCATTTGCTTTAGTTCTCCGATACAATGCATTTTGTGAATCTCTCTCAATAGACAAAACTCGCTTTTGCATCTTGTTCGTAAACAGATATTGTGATATTCACCACCCTCTTCTATAGTTCTCTACTAGATCTGTGCAATTTTTTATTCATCTTCTTGGAATTTGCTTATTCCAGAAACAAGAATCCAAACAAACTTTGAAACGACAAATTTGGTGAAAAAGATTTGATCTTTTGGCTCACTTCATTTTATTTTGGAAATTTGCTCAGTTCTTTTTACTTGAGATAAAACTGAAATAGGCTTAGATTTTGCGCGCAAATAGTGATGATTTCAGATTTCAAATATTAAAAATATCAAATCAGTAAAAAGTTCAAATTTTCAAAAGATCCTAAGAACGAACAAACAATTAAAATCCCAAAACTTTGTTTAATATTTTTGGCGACTTGTATCGCTTCAGAAGATCTCAGTCGCGGCGTATCCATAACGCGATCGACGAATGTTCTCTCGCCGTTTCTTCAACACAACATATCCGCCGACGCCAACCATACTCGCCGCTGCTATCGCTCCAACCGCGATTACGGTCTTCTTTCCCCCGCCGCCTCCCGTTCCTGTAATGTCGGTGTGATTGAGATCACTAGCTTCCGGAAATTGAGACGAAGACGGATTAACGTAATCATCATCAGAAGTCGTCGGAGATTGAGACATTTCCGTTTCTGATTGCAGCGGAGACGAATGCTCAATCGGAGACAGAGCCGGTGAAATCTCACCGGATACCATCAAAAGAGCTACAATGATTAAACCGACCTTCATTATCATCATCATCATCATCATCATCAATGTTTCTTCTTTCTTTCAATGGTTGATGACGCTGAAGTAGATAGGAAGCAGAAGAATGAAGAATATATATAGTGTGCGTGTGACGAATCGGAATTTGCCACGTCTAGATACGAAGCATCAGATGATGGAGTCATTTTATTCATTTTCCACTTAAAGTTGATATGAATTGCACTGAGAATTGCTTTCCCACCTAAACTCATGCCTAACGGTCAATGCTTTCTAGATTTCAAACTTTCCTATATTGGAATTTTTTATTATTTTTTATTATTATTGTTTGTCTATGAATAGAGCAATATATATATTTACTAGGAAGAAGCATATGAAAATATAAGAGTCAACTATCAGAACCACTTTATAATGTTGACGCGTAAAGGATCAAAGTTTCTTTTAATGTTTTTTTTACTTTGGTCAATTCTACCAAATCACATGTACAGAGACCTAACTCAAACTTCCAACTCTGGTTTAGGAATTAGGACACATTGCATCAGAGTTATTCGAATATTTAAGATTGATGAAAGCTATGCTCATTTTTTTTATTCATCTGATTGTGTTACTTATTTCAGTGTATGACACTAAAGCTCTATAAGTTTGCTTCTACATTTAGAAAAGTTGAAACCAAATCCAAAGAGTGGAAACTGTCTTTCCCGAACTCATAATGAAACAATTCCGATCATACATATAACTTAAGGAGACATGTATATATATAATATAACTCGTACTCTTTTCTTAGCTACGGATCACAATTCGTCCTTCATCGAGTCACTTTGGCTACTCTTTGTCGAGCTATCGGGTGATCCTTTGGTCTCTGTAGTTTCTTCTTTTGGTGTGGACTCTACAGTTTTAGGAGATTCAGCTGATGCAGGTTTCTCCAGTTTGAACGGGTTCGTTGCGTGTTTCCTTAAAAACTTGTAAAATGCAACCACAGTGCGGTCTGTATCTACTGTTATCTGCTCCACACACAACAAAACAAGACACATTCCTCGGTTTTAGAGGAATCTATGAAGACAATACCATTGCAGCCAGGAGAAGCAGAACTTACCGGCTCTGAAGTCTTGTTGCCTGCCGGGAAGAAGATAATTGTAGGGAACCCTTCGGCCTGCAAAACCAGAAAGTTTCAACTCTTGAGGCTTTGAACCTAGAAAGGTTCTCACTGGCTAGAGATGTATATTTGATACGTTTATTACCTTTGCCTTGGGATGTTCGTTGGTTGTTCCATCCATCTTAGCTATGACGAGAGAATCAATACTTCGTAAATGCTTGGCAAGCTTGTTATACATTGGCTCAAGGGCTTGGCAATGGCCACACCATGGTGCATAGACCTGAGTTTTGTTTTAAGAAAAAGTATTGATGTGATAAGAAGGCATGAAACCATATAGGTTTACTGACGGATTATTATAATACAATAGTACCTCGAGAAGCACATCTTTGGAATCGTCCAGAACAATTTCATCAAAGTTATCTCCAACCACTATTTTTACATCTCCGTCATTCTGTAGCCACCAAAATTAAGTCAGGTGCTACATGCGCTGACAAGACCATCGGAAATTAATGATAAAAAAGGAAACAGCTTAACCTTTTCAGGAATGGGGTCTGATTTATAGAAAGGCTTTAGCTTGTCGTTCAGGAATTCCTCCCCAAATGTCTGCCAGAGATTAGAGGTTTAGGTTTAATAATAAACAATCTTTACAAGTCACTGCGAAGTAAAATTTACAAGTGAAAGAAACTTCAACGAGATACCTTAATTTTGTCTGACTTGATTTCACCATTGAAAAAGTATTTTTTAGGGTCTTCATTCCCTGTGTAGCCAATAAGCTAGAGACATACCAAACATGTGAGATGTATTCAGCATATGCTTATTGAAAAGATCTAGGACTCGAGATTCTTATAAATGTGCAACTCTTTCAAACCCATAACAATCAAACGACTTACTTTAGGACCATTTCCAGACACACCAAAGTATTCAGCGACTGGCTTCCCGTAATCCTCATTATCCAGATCCACAGAAACGAAGATGAGCTGTAGCAAAAAGCCAAAGCCTTCTTAAAAGAAGTAATCTTAACAAGATAATATGAAGCCATCGTTGCCCACCAAAGATCCTCTTTCATTGATTCGTCTTGATGCAAAACAAAAATATCAAATAAATCGAGTTAAACCAGACTGGACCTATGTTCTTACCTTCCCTTTGAATGATTTGGCTGCTTCTTGAAATTCAGGAAGAGCCTTTTCAGAGTCATTAGTGGTTACAAACAACAACAACTGCAAAGAGAACATAAACTTTCATTTTAGTAAGCCGAGCTAACCATCTTCGAATTTTAATAGAAGAATCCTACTAGAAAACATTGACAGACCTGTTTCTTGATTGCACTCTCGAAAATTTCAGGTGCAGTCTCTCTGGTGAAAACAGAGACCAAAGCAAGCTTGTTGGCAGACACAAAACTAACAAGAGCAGACTTAATAAATTCCCCATCTGCAGATTAATAAAACAAACATAATCAGCAAAATCCAAGAAGAAAAATCGCTGAATCAAAGCATAACAAAGATTTACAGAACCAACCAAAATGGCTAATCTTCTCCTCTTCCCTCTTAACTAAGACAAGAGCAGGCCGCTTAGACTCCGGATCAATGTGAAACATCTTGGCAACATCAGGATTCACTGTTTGATAAAAGTTCACATCGTCTTCAGCTTTGGAAGCAGCAGCAAGTTGGTCGTGCTCCGCGCCCTGTGAATTTCGCCAAAGATGTAATGCATTGTGTTACTTTGAGAAGAAACTCAAAGAATACATATTCTAAGTGTAGTAGATACAGAAACCATACCACCAATGAGTTCAAGTATCCCAAGACGACTTTGTTCCCAGAAGTCAACACTTTCTCAGCATCATCTAATGTGGTGAGATTATATACACCAGGACCTATCTTCTTCTTCACCCATGTCACAATTGTTTCTCTAAATCACAAAATCAGTCAATTGTTCAGCAACCATAACTCCAATTACAATGCCATAGAGTTTGAAATTAGTACCAAAATTCAATTGAAATCCGAGATTTGACTTACTTGGTCCTTCCTCCAGTGTAAGGCTTGTGTTCACCATCTACGAAGAAAAGAATGGTGGGGAAGCCCTCAACATTATGCTGTTGAGCTAGCTCATTCTCCTCCGTCGCATCGATTTTAGCCAAAACGACACCATCGTTCTTTAGCTCCGTCGCAGCTGCAGCATACTCAGGAGCAAGAGACTGACAATGACCACACCACGGAGCGTAGAACTCAACCATAACGTATTCGTTATTCTCGATCACATCAGTGAAGTTACGCTCGTTGATGACCACCACGTCTTTCTCGTCGATTTCCGGCGTAGGGAACGGATCCGAATCTGGATTACCTAGATCGGAGAAATCTCCTCCTTCCTCGTCGTCGTCATACATCTCGGAATCTTCGTCTTCTCCTTCAAATTCGTCAAGTCCAGTGGAGGAAGTAAATGAGTCAGCGGGAGCGTCTTCTTCTTTGAGATCTTCAAGGAAGCTGAGATCCTCATCGTCGACGTCGGAGGAAGAGTCGGCGAAAGAGGGAGAAACGGCGGAGAAGACGAGAAGAGCAGCGAGAGAGAAGAGGAGAAACACGCGAAACGCCATTATAGTGCGACTGTTGTGAGAGATGTTGAGATCCAACAACTACTACACAAAGTACACACACATAGGTCGTTGTGACCTAGAACGTCGTCGTTTTACGGATTACTCTAATACAATTTATTCATTAAGGAATGTAATTAATTATTTTATTGACTAATATACGACCAAATTTAAGGCCTTAATTTATATTGCCTTATTTAAGGGGTAAGGCAATAAATTTAAACCAAAAAAAAAACTAAACCGAATTTATTTATATTTTTTTTTTTCATTTTATTCATGTAAAATTGTCTTCGATTGGGTTCTCTTGCATAAAGTTCAGTTAGTACTTGGCTTAACATTCTGCAATCAAACTCAACAACTTTAGTCCATAACTTGATAATGATTTCTTTAATTCCATTATATTACTGCTCTGAAACTATATATTTCCGAAATTGGAATCAATCCTATCTACTATGATTGAATACTCTTTTAACACATTTGCAATGTTCTACGGAAACAAACCAATAGCAGAATTGACAAAATCTTGAAAAGAAAAAGAACTAGTTTTTTTTGGCTAACTCAAGCATCAGAGTGAATCACAATGGTGCGGATTATATTAGCTTGTCGTTTCTTGATGACATAGTAGATTCCCAATGAGAGAAACGCTACGAAAGAAACTCCTAACACTACACCAATGGTTTCTCCTCGTCCTTCTTCTCTTCTACTCTCACTTGTTGTGTGTTCGTCTGATGAAACTTTACTTCCTTGTGAATCTACTTCTACATTATTAGATGTCTTTGAAGGTGAAGGTGAAGGTGAAAGCGATGGCGAAGAAGGAGAGCTTTTTGGTTGATTATTGTGAGAGAGTACTGATGATTTTGGGTGAAAGAAATCGTAAGCTTCTGGAGATAAAGCAGATGGGTTTGAATAAGCTGGACCATGAGCAGGTCTGCTTCCAGCAATGGAGACACAAAGAAGCAAAGATAAGCAAGAGAAGAAGAAGAGCAAAGAGTGAAATAGGTATGTCATGTTGTTGTTTTTTCCTTATAACCAGTTTCTAAATGTTTTTATTTTGTTTTGTGTGTGCGCGTTTTTAGGATTTATATAGGATATTGGTTATAGAGGAGGAGATAGTTGTTGCTTGAAGTGCAAATTTGTATGATTGTATAATAGCAAGAAAATAACAAAAGGTTATTTTAAAATGAATGAAGAGAAGTCATGCTTTAATTGTTTAGCTGATTCTCTTGCAAAAGCAGCGTTATTGTCGTTGAACTCTACTCTTGTATTGGTGACTAGTTTCGTTTTAATCTAAGTATCATTTTGACCCCAAAAAAAAGTCATGCGATTTTGTTTGTGTTCAGTTTTTTATGAATAAAGTATAATTGCCCTTTCTAAAACAAAATGTTGATGGATGAACACTACACAGTCTACTACACTTAATCTTTTTACAGAACAAAACAGTTGTTATTCATTGGTTTTACCTTTTTTAGTTGCATCGTTTATTTGATCTATGGACCAAAAGGATTTTCAAACAGGGTCATAAGATTTGTTCCTCATCTTCTTTCTTTTATTTTGGGTATAAGATTAGTGGTGACAAAGAACGCATGAAGACAGATATAGAAGAGTTTGTTAGCTTTAAGGAACCGCAATGGAAAATAAAAACAAGGAAAAGGATTTTTATTAATTGGGTCCACAAGATCCCACTTTGGCTAGTGGCTACCAAAATATATATTCCAGCTTACACGACCAAGGTATACAGTTTCGTGATTTGTATTCAACTCTTAGTTTGATACGATTTTGGTTCATTTTTATCATTTTTAGAGAAGAAATGCTTTTGTATTTCAGGTTTTTCACAACAGCTATTTGATTCTAATGTAATTTATAATTAATTAACTCTAAGATGGTGCTGAAAAGGGAACACAGTTAATATCTTTGCCAAAAAAGTTGTTTTAGTAAACTAGAGAAAGTTTGATAATAATAAATTAAAAACCAAAAAAAAAACTAGAGAAAAAAGTGAGTTCTTTATGTGTCTTGTATACAGTATTATTTTAACACTTACGTGACATCTGTTGATTCTTGAGAGAAATAGAATCAAAGCTAAAATTAACGTTAACTCCACGAAAAGTTAAAAGCGAAATTGAGAGTACTTATCTTGAAGCAACACTAATTAAAACCACATTTACACGAATGGGAAAATTCCATGAAATTAAAAAACAGAACATATATATATATAAATAAAATAAAGACATGCAAGTAACTTCCACTTAATACATTGGTAGTAATCATCATTTGATTAAAGATGAACTTGTGGCTTAATAATTAAAATTAAGCAGAGCTCCTAAAGGAGCCTAGAGCTTTAATCGCAGCCGCTCTTAGAATAAACTGATGGTATAACGCAGCCGCTGCTGCTCCGATCATTGGTCCCACCCAAAAAATCCACTGCTCGATAATATAAAAAAAATGTAATTAAATACCGATCAATTCTTATAAATTTTATAAAGATGTGTGTTAGTGTATATAAAAGTTATTGACGTACTTGGTCGTCCCAGGCTTTTTCCTTGTTGTAAATAACGGCGGCTCCGAAGCTACGGGCCGGGTTAATTCCGGTTCCGGTGATGGGAATGGTAGCTAAGTGAACCATGAAGACGGCAAATCCGATGGGAAGTGGCGCCAAAACTGGCACGTGAGAGTCACGTGCACTTCGCTTGGGATCGGTGGCCGAGAAGACGGTGTAGACAAGGACAAAAGTCCCGATGATCTCGGCACCGAGTCCGGTACCTTTGTTGTAGCCGTCGGCGAGCTCGTTGGCCCCACCTCCATATCTGAATATTATTACCAATATTTGTAGTTATAGTAAAACAGTGTATATGATCATATTGATTAGACCTATAAAGTGATCATTTTATCCATATTTAAACTTAAATTCAGTTTACTATAGTAATTATTTGTGCAGTTCGTATCAGATCAAGTTTGGTTTATCCCAATTGAACATTCATAAGCAAAACCAATTTATTTCGATGTTTAAACTTTAAATGGTGCTTGTATAGAGTTTTTTACAACCAATAATTTTTTTTTGTTTTTTGAAAAAGAATAGAAAACCACTAAGTTCATTTTAATTTATACAAAAAAAATTACAGAGTTTTGAGAAATGATGAAACCTGTCGTAGTAAGAACTTTGGAATGCTTTGACGAGACCGCAACCGCAGATGGCACCAAGGCACTGAGCCACAATGTATAAAACTGTCCGCACCAATGATACTTTTCGAGCCAGGAACAGTCCCACCGTCACAGCCGGATTTATATGACCACCTTCATAAGTTTACAAGTAAACAAAATCAAATTAATTAATAAATAGCCAAGAGTTGACATTTTATATTAGAAATTTTGAATATATTTGATTAAATTAAAACAAAACAAAACCAAACTGTAGAACTCGGATTCACCATCTCTAACTAAAATACGTAAAAACTATTTTGATTTATTTGTTCTAAAATATCACTACAGTATTTCTATCTTTATTGTTACGTGAAAACCTATGTACCGTGACTCTAACGTTTGTATATAAACATACTTACCGGATATACCGGCGGTACAGTAAACGAGAACAAAGATCATTCCACCGAAAGCCCAAGCAATTCCCAATATTCCGACGCCACCGCAATCCACTCCTCCGGCGCCTGCATCGGTCTGAGCTTTGTAGCCGATTACGGTGAGGACGGAGACATATAGGAACAGAAGTGTCGCCACGAACTCAGCTATGACCGCTCTATAGAGCGACCACTTCCCAAGCTCCTCCATGTCTAACAATGGTGCCGGAGGCGGATCCTCGTAGTCTCTGGCCGCCGTTGCTCCGCCTTCTTGAACATCCAAGTCCTTTGCCATGGCCAAAGATGATAAAACCGAGAAAGAGAGAGAAATGAGTTTTAATGTTTGTTAAGATTTGTAGCTCATGGTTTGGGTGTGTGTTTATATATAAAGACCATGCAAAGAGGTTGGTATAACTACATTACAGCATTTTTAACAGGAGTCTCTTCCAAAATAATAAAAAGTAAGAAAGAGAATTAAATACATATCTGTCACTTTAAAAATCTTTGTAAAAATTTTTTTGACACATGTCTTATACTAGCTAATTGGTTATGAATTTTCTTTACAATTTAAATTTTAAATAAACAAAAAAATTATATGAAATTATTAAAATAATATATTTTGAGAGATTAAGAGAGGTTATCCCAATACAAATGTTCTTATAAGACAATTTAATATATATGGTTAATAATTATGTGGACAATTAATTGAAAACAATTTTTTTTTTAATAATTATGAAGGAATCTTATCTAATCCCTACCTCAAATGGGAACTGGTGGTATATATTATGAGAAATGTCATAATTTTTCTATTAGGTTTGTCAATATTATGATGGAATGATTTACATATTATGTCACTATAGACTAAAGCTTCTTCTTCTTCTTTTCTTAAATCAGAAATCAAAAATCCGTAAAGCCAACCCTTTGTCTACACTAATCTATGTCAAGTAAGATGCTTCTTCAAAACAACATTTTGTATATTATGCGTACATTTTCCGAATAACATAACCGAGGGTTGGTTGACAAAAAAAAAAACATAACCGAGGGTCAGAGACTCAGAGCTGTCTTAAATTCGTATGATTAGAGGACGATAAACTTGTTTTAAGCCGTCCAACCAACCACTCGATTTAGACATTCTTGTGTTTGTATTAATTTAATTGGTCGACCCTTGATTTAATAGTTTTCCAATTGTTGTTGCGATGTCAAATTCCATCTCCTTGTTATTTTCTAAATTTTTTTTTTTAGATTTTTTTTTTGATATAACTAACCTGTTAGATTGGATGAAAATTATGTATTACGGTTTAACAAGAATCAAGATGATACATATATATTCTGGCTGAACCAATCCATAAGTTGTTTTTCGTATACTATTAAATCATCTATATGTGTATGTTGTTGTATAATAAGTTGTTTTATTTTTTATACAAACAAGTTTTATATTAATCGTTTATGTAGCCCAACTAATTAAGATGACTTAGTATATGGATGATAAGCTCTAACATAATGCATGAAAGATATATTTATCTATAAACGTTTTTTAATCTTACATATAAATTATCCGGGAACAAGTCTATATCAACGTCGTCACAATATAAAATTAATAATATTAATGTATATACACGACGGGGATAGAGCTAGTTTATGATATATCTACTATATAGTATACATATATAACATAAAGTTCCACACAAAATTATGAGGAAATATGAATCTTGTAAAGGCTAGGTAACTAATTAGCATATGAAGTAAAATGCCCTTTTTGGGAATTACATTTTAGCGTGCAAGAAATTCTGCAATTAGTATTTTGTATAATGAACAAGCAAAGTCTCATCCCAATTCCCAGCAGCACCCACGTAGAAAATGTATACATTTTCATGTAAGAGAAAAAATTATAAAAAGAAAAGAAATTATGTACAAATGTGGACGATCCGAAGGAATTCTTTTCGGTTTGTAATAACATGTGGTGTCACTGGTTTTGCTAAGACTTTTAATATCACTACTCAATCTGGTTTTAAATTCGGATTTGAGTTTGAAATTAAACTAAAAGTAAAGAAGTTAGTTTCCGTTTTTACGTTTGGTTAATTTTTGGGTTTCAGTTTTTTTTTTTTTTTTAGTTGGGGCGGTTTCATTTAAAGGGAATTGATTTAGTTAGTAACAATAATATGTAGATATATTTGATAAATCTATAAAATGGTTTAGCAAAAGAATTACGGACTCTCATTTGATAGAAAGATCTGTCAAAATATATATATAAATAAGTAACTAATTAAATTCTGAAAATAAGCCACCAATTATAGAAAGTTGGTTAAAAGTTAAAAGTTGGATTTTAAAATTAAGGAAAACAAAAATAATGAGGAGAAGATGATAAGAATGAGATCCATGTGACATGCAAATTCGAACAGTTAACGTTGAAGCTCTTATTAAATGTTATCTTTGCCAGACGAATTCGTCTGTACACGTACGTAACACTATGTCCCATTGCTCCTAATCCTTCCAATTATTCAATTAATGTTGGACTTACATGCTTGATGGATGCATATATTATATTTCTAATTACATATATTTATTTATGTATGAGACCACACATAAATATATGCATCCATGTATATGATGCATGTGACCATGTTTATGCATTTTGGTTAAGAGTTTGATAGCGTGATGGGTGAAAGTTTCAGAGTTTATATGTGTTTGTAAGTTTGTGATAGATGACTAAATTTTAGGTTTATCAATAAAAGATTTTACATGTGTCTTTAAATTTCTTTATAATTAAAGTGGTATGGTAATAAATTTATAGATTAAGAAAGAGAGTGCACAAGGATAGTTGAGTTATTACTACTATTTTATATATATAATGTTAATTACTACTATTTTTGCTTCAAAATAGGATGTTTTACCTGAAATCGCTTATATTAAGAAGTCATTTTTATTTTTTTTAAATATCATTTAATATATAAAATAAAAATAAATTAGCTAATTATGAAAACACTGCAAAATACTATTAGTCACATTAGATTCAATAAAGTTAAAAATTATATAGAAATATGAGAACTTCTTATATTTTGAAAAAAAAAAATTCTCAAAACATCTTATATTTTAAAATGGAGGAAGTATTATTTTGCAGAAAAGTTTTTACTTTTATAGCAAAATAAAACTATGCAGAGTAGAGTACATCAGCCTTAGTAATCAACTAATATCAACATCAAAACATTATTTAGTAACAATGAAGTATCACCTTATGTTTTCTATACAGCTCTCATCACCACAAATTTGAGTGCTTGAAATTTGATAATGGACACTACAATTTTGATATTTAAAAAAAAAAAAAATCAATTTATAATGGCTTAATCTTAATTTACTTTTATTCTCAACATCACTAGTAGTAGTAGAAGACAGAAGAAGCGGCGAAAAAAATCAGACAAACACAAGACCACCTAAAAATGTGGTAGAATGATTTTACCAAACAACTTCTCCTCTCGTGCCAACTGGTACCACATCGTCTGGCACAATGTTTCTTTCGTTTGTATTACCACTTGACCGGCTCTCTATTACTCAGGAGCTAATGCAGATGCTTTTCTCATCCTTCATTTAAGAAAACTAGTGGGAAGAAATCAATCATTCGGCCTAAAGAATCACTGCTAAAAACAATCCAATAAACTCACATTACCATCTAGTTATGACTGTCTTCAATTCATTAATAAGATCCATACCAAATTAATAGTAAGCTGAAGCTTAATAGATAGACAGACATATCGAAAACCAGTTGCCGAAGACAACTTTGATTTTGCCCTAAATCAATCACCTCACATTCAACAGACACTGAAAACATTATAGAAATGAAACATTCTAATTGATTCCCAAGAGAGGTTTCAAAATGTGCAAATCCAAAAATCCTCAATTATAGTATCCTTCAAACCAAAATACAAAAAAAAAAAAAAAAAAAA